>JAHHUM010003052.1:0-67325 GCA_036173005.1 Crenichthys baileyi
TTATCCTGAGATTTACAATATTTACACTTTCAATATTAAAACATTTATATTTTGGATGTAGTCACTGTGAGAATCAAATTTTAAGTAATCACAAAAATGTAATAAAAATTAACGAGATAAACAATTGAATGAAGTTGGACTACTTAAAGGGAATTCTGAAAAGGTTGAGTGTATGAACATTCAGGTTTTCAAATTCAATTCAGTTCAAATTCAAAAATACTTTATTAATCCCAAAGGGAAATTAAAAGTGTAGCTCATCTTATACAGGTTTCTTAAGAGTCATTGTAGATGCTGATGGCCTTAGGCAGGAAGGATCTCCTGTAGCCGTCTGTCTCACAGCAGATCTGAAGAAGCCTCTGACTGTTGTACAACAGTCTCATGAAGAGGATGCTCAGGGTTCTCCATAATGTTCTTCATTTTATGAAGAATCCTTCTTTGTGCAATGATCTCCAGAGATACCAGAGGAGTCCCCAGAACCTCTTTATTAGCTTGTTGAGCTTTTTAAGTTTCTGGCTCTGATGCTGCTTCCCAGCAGATGATGGCAGAACAAATCACACTCTCCACAACAGAATTATAGAATATCTGCAGCATCTTGCTGCAAACACTGAAGGTCCTAAGCTTTCTCAAGAAGTACAGTCTGCTCTGTCCCTTCTTGTAGAAGGTTTCACGAATGCATCTCCACTCCAGTCTGTCGTCCAGGTGAACATCAGGTATTTATACTCCTGCAGCACCTCCACTTCTTCTCCCATGATGGAAATAGTTTTTGACTTATTCCTGTTTCTCTAAAAATCTACAATCATCTCCTTTGTTTTAGTCACATTCAAGATGAGATGATTGTTTCCACACCATGCCAAAAAGCGGCCCACCACCTTCCTGTACTCATCTTCTTGTCCATCTCTGATCCACCCCACCACTGCAGAATCATCCGAGTATTTCTGCAGGTGACAGGAGTGTGTCTTGTACTGGAGGTCTGAGTACCTGCTGACTACTTAGTTAGATACACAATATATTTAAACAAAAATATTTAAACACAACTTTCTGTAAACAGACAGGCAACACATACCATTCAGTCATTATTAGGCCCTATTAATCTCTGGATACTTATGGAACATGCTTCTAATCAGAGTTGCTCTCAAACTGAGGATACTCGGTTTCAACAGCCTAGAGCAAAGAGCCAGACAGGTGTGTATTTCATTCTGTTTATTCAACTCTCATGGAAAAATCTTTGGAACTCCAGACAGAATGAAAGATTTCTGGAACATCAGTTTTTCAATTTATTTAACAAGTACAACAAATACACAACATAATATCTACATGTTGGTGGATGCTAGTCATTATTTGTAATAAGGAATGACAGTGGACTGCTGTGGACTAATGCCATTAGCTAGACTGTCACTGTTACTCAAATGTTCTTCTTGAAAGGCTGACAAAATTGGATTTATGGCTTGAAAAGTGTTAATCACTGAAAAACAAAAAAAAACATTGCAAGAACAATAATTTTGAATGAATTAACATGGCCCACCAAACTTGTATTTGAGGGAAACAATAGTGCTAAATTGCTTTTGGGTTGTTTTTGATTGGATGTCGAACAGCTCTAGCCTGCATCCTCATTCAAAGGAAAAAAGTTAACATTTGTGAGAATTTTAATTCAATTTTAACAAGAAATGCAACCAAATTGGATAAATGAGGGTAACAAAGATTGTATAGATGTATATAAACATAAGGGTTTAAAGTAAAAAGGAATAGTTTATTTGCCTTATAAAGAACTGCTCAAGGTGACATTTCTTGATGCCTTGAATTTACTCACACCAGGGGCAGTCCTGGCCCATTGGCCTTTGCTGCTTTCTTCCCCTTCTCTCTCCAAAACATTTCCTGTCAGTTCACTTTCAAAAAATAAAAAGCCACTAGTGCCACAAAAATGTAAAAATAAAAAAATACCCCATATTACCATACCACCTCCAACAAAAAAGCTTGTGGTACAGGAATGTAAGCTTCCCCAGATCCACAAAACACGAAGCTTACTCTGAAAACACCCTTCAGCAATTCCTTGAGGGTAAAGATCTGGACCCATATTGTCAAAGATTCTCAGTCCTCTTAGAGAGCTCATATCTTAGCCTAAAGATTCATGCCAATGAGTCTCAGCTTAAGAGTGATTCAGGTAGCCGCTGAGAGCAACTCTGAGTGAGGAGACGATGGACATTTTAGCGAGGTGTTGTTGACCCTGACCCTGTCTTCTAAGAGCTGTGATTGGTTGTTACAAAAAAACAACAAGAAAAAAAAAAACAAATGCTGTCTTAGTAATCAATTGAGAGAAATTAGCCAATCATGGAATTTAGACTGGTACCTGCTGGAATCAGAAGCTAGAAAGGAGATTGCAGCACACCGGCGAGCTTCTTCACAGTCGGAGGGGAGGCTGGCGGTGTTGATGAATATTTAGACTATGGCTACTGACATCGTCATGTACAATATAGCAAATACGTATTCCTTCTTCCTTCTCTGTATATAGCATTTAGATTATTGTACTTTCTTGTCTAGAGTGTGAATTTATGTATATTTTTTTGAGTTTTTCCCATAATTGCCAATTTTTTATTTTTGAAAGTATTTTAGTCTATAAATATTCAAATAATTCTGTATGATAAATTTGCTCCAGACCAGGCTAACAGCCATGTTTTGTCAGTGATTTTGTTTTCTTATATGCGTGTTTTTGTATTTTTTTATCAGCCTACATTAAAATAACACTAATACATATTATTATTAAGTCAAGTACTTTTACTATTTTAACATGTGCTGAGGGGATTAGATAAATGGCTGATAAAGAAGCAAAGGTGTTGTCAATCAAGTCCGGCCATATAAGTAGCTCCAAACACAAGTGTACCCTTATTGTTGTCAGGTCACTTGTCTGCTGAGAGCTTGGGAAAGAAAAAAAAAGATTACTAAGTTGTAAAGGAGCCTAGTCATGCTTACAGCGTGCACTGAAAAATGACTTACCTCTTTCTGTAGTTCCTGGATTTCCAAGTCCAATTTCTTCAATGCTTTTCGTTTGATCTCTATATCCAAGTCCACTTCCTGCAGTTTTCGTTTGTAATATTTGATTTGTATGCCTGCCAACTCAATTTGGTTTTGTAAGTGGGTGCTGTAGAGATCTCTGACAGTTTGTGAATCCTGTAAAACAATTAGCAGTGCAATAATTGTGTGTGGTAAGAGATACTCTTGATTCCACTATTTGTTAAGTCTTGGTGCTTCCCCCAGGTATTTTATCCCACTGGTGCTGTAGGTCTATGTGTTAGAATGGATCATATCTACTGTACTCTTACTAAACTTACTCTACTGTTGTTTGAATGCTGTTCCTCAAACATGAGCTGCTTTGGATAAAACCATCTGCCAAATGAATACATTTTTAGGTAAAACTATGTTTCCAGGTTGGCTCTCAGGCAGTACAAAGTCTGGGTCCTGTTAAAATGTTGATATTTTATATGAGCATTACATCAGTGACATCTTTTGATTTATGACTTAAAGTATTTCCACAAGAGCAATATACTTCCATCCTTCTTAAGTCCACAGACATAGTCTCCTCACCTCCTGCAGCAGGGTTTCCTTCACCCTGCCACATTAACCGAACTCAACGTTTAACCTAGTGTTGACAAGTGACTATAGCCTATTTGCATTTAATGTATAATAGTCACTGGATCACTGTCATCCTCCGTTATCTCCACAAGAGTCATTGTGTTGCCAGATACTGCAAGAAATTCTCAGTCTGTCCATATCATACTATATGAATGTTTGATTATTCTGCTAATGCAGTAGTGGAACTTTTTACCATGTATGAATGGGGCAGTTGGTATGGATGGGACAGAGTCAGTGGTTGTCCCCCCCTGGATCCCTTCTAAGACAGCCCTCCCCTTGTTCACTGCAAGGGTCAGTTCTTCTGCTGGGGTAAATTCAGGAGATGGTGGCCCACGCCCTGTGCTAGACGTGACCCTTTTTTTTGACGGCTAAAATCAGTGAGAGAATTAAATGTGTGAGCAGGCACCTTCTAAGTCATTAGGACATTATAGTCAACATTTTGTCCAAAGCTTTACCAGTCTGGAAAATGTTCTTATATTTAATTTTGACCTGCTGCCATGTTCTTTTTGGTCCAGTCATGTATATTCTATATAAATATGGAAGAGAGGTGCAACAGAAATGAATCAGATTGTCAGCTTCACACTTGTTAAAAATGAACAGTGGAAGTCAATATTGTGAGTTTAAAGTTGTTTATTTGAGCAAATGACAAGTAACTCTTTGAATGGTATGGTTATGAGGTTTTCAGTTAAGACAAGTGGTTAGGAAATGTATTTTTTAGGCTACTTACGCATTCAGTAGATTTGCTATTGTTTGCAGGGGCTTTTCTCGCTCCTTTATAATAGCTGCATTGTTTCCTTTCTTTAGTATTATTGGTTTTAATTCTTCATAAGCCTCCATCAAAATATGTTGCTCACTGGGAGTGAAGTACAGTGCTCTCGCTTTATCCATTGCGGCATCAGTGAATCTGTGATCAATCTCATGGCCTTTTGAAGAAAGCTGCAGATCCACATTTAGCTGGATTACTTACTCCTGGCTTGACATAGTCGCACCTGTTGAGCCTGGCTTGGCCTTTGTGAAACGGATAAAGCCAGGATGCACTGATCATTCCAGGTCAAGCCTGGCTTTTTCTCTTATCCTTAATTCTGCTTTTGTGAAAGAGGGATGATCAGCTATATCTTATCTCTATATTAATAATTGTATGATTGTTATAGAAGTTTACGCGTCGTTTACGCAACTGTTTAGGGAGTGGGTCCCTGGATGATTGAGCCGGTAGCGTCTTAATTCACTGTTTATTGTATGGAGAATATCCCTCCTTTCTGTCTTTCCACCATCTTCTCTGTTTAGGTCCCCTTCACTACTTTTAACATTTGTTCACTTTAAAAGCTCTCTTAAGGCCTGAACTCTGATTTACCCTGAAAACCTCAAATTCAGTATCTCAGAAAATTAAAATATTACTTAAGACCAATACAAAAAAAGGATTTTTAGAAATGTTGGCCAATTCAAAAGTATGAACATGTAAAGTATGAGCATATACAGCACTCAATAATTAGTTAGGGCTCCTTTTGCCTGGATTACTGCAGCAATGCGGTGTGACATGGACTCTGTGGCAGTCTGTGGCACTGCTGAGGTGTAATGAGAGCCCAGGTTATTCTGATAGTGGCCTTCGGCTCTTCTGAATTGTTGGGTCTGCCATATTCCATCTTCCTCTTCACAATACCCCATAGATTTTCTATAGGGTTAATGTCAGGCGAGTTTGCTGGCCAATTGAGAACCGGGACACCCTGGTCCTTAAACCAGGTACTGGTAGCTTTGGCACTGTGTGCAGGTGCCAAGTCTTGTTGGAAAAGGAAATCTGCATCTCCATAAAGTTGGTCAGCAGCAGGAAGCATGAAGTGCTTTAAAACTTCCTGGTAGACAGCTGTGCTGACCTTGGACCTCAGAAAACACAGTGGACCAACACCAGCAGATGACATGGCACCCCAAACCATCACTGACTGTGGAAACTTTACACTGGACCTCAAGCAACGTGGATTCTGTGCCTCTCCTCTCTTCCTCAAGACTCTGGGACCTTGATTACCAAAAGAAATGCAAAATTTACTTTCAGAGAACATAACATTGGAACAGTGAGCAGCAGCCCAGTCCTTTTTGTCTTTAGCCCAGGCAAGACGCTTCTAACGCTGTCTCTTGTTCAAAAGTGGCTTTACATAAGGAATGCGACAGCTGAAACCCATGTGCTCTGTGAACAGCCAGCCTCTTTAGCAAAGACCTTTTGTGTCTTGCCCTCCTTGTGCAAGGTGTCATTGGTTGTCTTTTGGACAGCAGCAGTCTTCCCCATGGTTGTGTCGCCTACAGAACTAGACTGAGAGGCCATTTAAAGGCCTTTCCAGGTGTTAATTAGCTGATTAGTGTGGCACCAGGTGTCTACAACATTGAACCTTTTCACAATATTAAATTTTTCTGAGATCCTGAATTTGGGGTTCTCATTAGTTGTCTGTTATAATGATCAAAATTAAAATAAACATTTAAAATATATCAGTCTGTGTGTAATGGATTAATATAATATACAAGGTTCACTTTTTGCACCAAATTATTGAAATAATTCAATTTTTTCATCATATTCGATTTTTATGACCTGTGTGTCTGTATTGATCTATATACAGTATATATAGATAAATACACACGAGTGTGTGTATGCAATACGTGTATATTTACATGTAAAGGACTTGTGTGTTACAGACCTACAGAACATAGACAGTATCTGACAATGACTGAAGTAATGTGTTACATGTGGGCTGGTGTGGGTTTAAAGCTGGAGGACTGCTTATCTCAGACCCTGCAGAGGCAGGTCTAGTGGGGTATCACTTGATGCACAGAAACTAACCACCGAGGGGGAAAATTACTCTAAAGTTTGTCAAAGATATTTAATCACAAACTGAACTGTGACATGTTGTGTATCATTTATAGATTTATTGAATTTAAATGACAAAGCCAGCGTTGAAAGCTAAACAGGAATCAATAAGGAAAAATTGACAAGGAATATTGACCCTAACCATGATTTGTTATTTTATTACATTGGGAGAAACTCCTGGTTACCATTTAAGACAGATGCCATGTTTATGACCCGGTCATAAAACGTCATAAAGATAAATGGGCAAACCTGATGACAGTAACATCTTCTCTACCATAGTCTGAACAGGTTAACCAGATAGACATCAAAATTGTATTTCTCCAAGTACTCTAAGACAGCTGTACCAAAACATCAGACTAGCCCTTTAATTTGATACTTTGAATGTGTTCGGATCAGCACTAAATTCAATCATTAAATGTGTTTTCAGTCAGAGAGATATTTCAGTCTCTGGTTGTCCATCTCTACATTCGTCCACCCAGCAGATGTAAGACCAGTTCCTCATCTTCAGCCAGAGAGAGGCCGGTATCCAGGCCTGTGTGCTCAACATCCAGCTGCTTTCCTTTCTTCCTCTTGACTGCTGAAAGCTCCTCCACTTCGTCTTCACTGCTGTGTTGTCTTTTAGTGTACCCCTCCTCCTCCTCGTCTTCTGACAAGTGCAACTGATCAGGGTCTGGCAGGGTGCTGGAGTCAAACTCGCCCTCGCTGTGGCTGGCCAGGTGTGCCACAGCAGACCTGTGTCGCCGGTCACTTGCCTCCCTCCTGGCCTCTTTGGCCTTGAGCCTCTTCTCTCTGTGTTTGGCTTGAACCTTGCGTCTGTACTCTTTCTTGTCAAACTCCTGGTCCTCATGTCTCAGCCTCTCTCTGGCCTTTTCCACGTTGATGCCTAAAACGTCTTCATCCTCGCCAGCTACTGGGGGCCAGAGCTGCAAAGCCTCTCCTTCTTCATTAAATGTCACTTTGGTATTGACTTGGAAGTTTCTCTTTTGGAGTTTTTTGGCCTCTTTGTACTTTGTTTCTTTACCTGCGTTGTTTTTTAGGCTCTGGAAAGGGTCCTCTGCACACTCTGGGTCGCCTGTCAGATTAAAGACATCCTTTCTTTTGACTGTAAGCAGTTCCAAGTCCCGAAGATCGTCCTGATCTCCACTGCTGTCACCTAGAAGTGCTGTTAAGGACTTGTCTACATTTTTTTCTATGTCACATTTAACAACTTCACAATCCAGTGGCAGCTTCTGTCTCCGCTGGCCCTTAACGCTCCAGAGTACTTCCTCTCCATTATACTGCTCCTCATCTGCTCTCTGTGCCTGTGCTTTACTGAGGAAGCGCACCCTGGGGGCCACAGCGAGGCCCAGGGATAGAGCGTAATCCTTAATCTGCAGTTTAAAAATGTCAAACACCTCTTTGTTTTTCATCAGATACACCGAGCGCAGGTAGGAAACAAAGCATCTCTGGGCTCTCTCTTTCTGCTCCATCTCCTGGGCTAGGAAGGCCTGAAGCTTCTGCTGCACACACTGCACTTTGTCTGGATTCACCTGAAATCAACACACAAGTTTAGCTGAGTTGTGGGTATAGACGTCAAATTCAAATCAAAGCAGAGTGATGCAGTTTTTGGGATTAAATACTACTACCAGATCACTGAATACAGTCAGTCTGCACCTTTTTACCTAATTTACTGAAGCACTACTAATGTCTAACTTCAAACTACCCAGCTGCTAAACTCCTACAACGGAGGAATCAGGTCATACATTTACTGACCTATTTAAATAAGCAAACATATTTTTCCAAATATAACACGTAAAGTAAATGTTTTTCTTTCTAAGGTGTGCATTCGTTTTGTGTTTAAATTTTATTTATGCATTACTGTGGCTGCGGATTGCATTCATTTTGGCCAGGTTCTGTATCTTCTCATAATAGTTTTTCTTCAACGGGCCTATTTAAGTAAACTGAACAATCCATGTCCCTTCAGCATCTTCTGTGCTATTGATTTCCATTCAAAATATTTTTTAAATACACTACCACTACTAACTGAATCAGGTTTTGTATCGTCTGGTGCAGAAATCCCTTAAAACCTGATGTTTTATTGTGTTCTACTATATTTCTCCATATAATGTAAATATACCAGTTTGCATATATGAGGTGAGAGAAAATGTTACTTTTTTAACACAAAAAAACAACAATTGATCAGAATCAGTTTTGCTTCTAATCTTTGTGTCTGATCATGTCAAAGATTGATCAAATCCAGACTGAAATATATCGCATTAAGAACTAATTCTTACAGAACAATATTGAATTTGTATAGAACCCAGGGAACTCAAAGATTTTTCAATCCTTCCAAACTTATCCAGACCTAAAACATGAGAAAAGCAAATATAACACTGACTGTAGGAGTCCTGGAGGTTAAAATGGCATTCATGAGAAATGTTGAAAAATAAAATCCGTTGTTGCTAAATTAGCTTTTTGCTTCTGTTGAATCAACAAAAGTGAAGCACCAAATAAAGGAACACTGGACAAAATCAAAATTGCACCAGGAAGCTCAGATATGTCCATACACCCAACTCATGCGTTGTTAGATGTCCTTTAACACATTGTAGAGAAACTAAACACTTTGCATAGGAAGGTTCTTAGTGACTATTAAATTAGGGCTAAAACAGATTAATAGGGATGAATCAATTATTGAAATAATCGTCAACTAAATTAGTAATCGAATAATTGTTAACTGGAGTATATCGAACATGCCATTTGCTAAAAGAACCACCCACCCAGAGCGGTGATTAGACCAAAATTGTACAAAAATACATACATTTTGCATTTCATGTGAAAAACTCTTTGTTGTTAAATATATTCTAACCAGAACTCCTCAAGCGGCATAGCTTCTGTAAAAAATCTTCAATTAAGCACCTTTTGCTATCTGATTATTAATCGATTAACTGAAAACATGATCGATTATCAAAATAACGGTTAATTGCAGCCCTATAGTTATTCATTTTTCTTATTAGAAATGGAGTCTCATTTAACTTGGTGGATTTCCAAGCATGGACTCGACTTTTAAACATATGGCAAAAATGCTCAGTATGGTTGAGGTAAGGCGTAATTTAAGAAGATTCATAGGAGCCTTTTAGCCAATCAGGAACCAGTTTAAAGATATCATGCCAAATTCATTTGGCATTAATGTTGATAGTTGGATGTAAACTTCTGACTGGAACTATATCTGCACATTAGCAGCATTGAGCTTCCACAGTGTGTGGACTGTGGATGCAGGATGTCTCACTTGTATCTGATGGATGGGAACCTTCTTCTCCTGCAGCTGGGCCAACATCCCCTTCTCCTCAGAGGGGAGCAGAAGCAGCAGAGCCTCTCCATCCTCCTTGTACCTTGCCGTGCGGCCCACCCTGTGGATGTAGGTGTCTGCATTCTCTGGACAGTCAAACTGCAGGACCCAATGGACAGCAGGAAAGTCCAGACCTCTTGCAGCAATATCTGTGGCAAACAGAACAGCGCTCTGCTTCTTGACGAAATTGTTGTAGACCTCCACCCTCTTCATTTGCTGCTGCTTGCCATGCAGGGCCAGGATAGGAATCCCAGGTCTTAGTCGACAGAAGGCTCGAAACAGGTACTGGACCTCCTTGCAGGAAGCAAAGAACACAATGACCTTTTTCTTCAGGTGGCTTCTGAGAAACGAGTAAAGCATGTTGACCTTGTGGTGCAGCTCGCACACCATATAGTTCTGTTCCAAGGTGGCCGGTGTGCTGAACTTGGCTTTCTCATGAACCCACAGATACTCTGGATCTTTGAGACTAAGGCGGGCCAGATCTTTCACACTTTTTGTCTGTGTGGCAGAAAACAGCAGAGTCTGTCGGCACTTGGGCAGGTTCTCCACTATGGCGCTGAGCGTGTCTGAAAATCCCATGTCCAGGATGCGGTCCGCCTCGTCGAGGACAAGCATATGCAGGCTGCTAGCATGGAAGGTGGCTGTCTCGTCCATGTGCTGCAGCAGCCGGCCCGGGGTGCATATCACGATGTTGGTGCGGCAGATCCGCTCTGACTCGCTCTTCAGGTCCTTACCCCCGATTACAAGCCCCGCAGAGAACTCGTGATTCTTGCCCACTTTGCGGAGAACTTCGAAGGTTTGGTAGGCGAGTTCTCTGGTTGGTGATATTATGAGGGCTCCGAGGCCGTCCATTGAGCTCCACTGCTGGCGGTACAGACACTCCAGCACCGGAATGAGGAAGGCTAAGGTCTTTCCGGAACCAGTCTTCGCCGCACCAAGAACATCTCTGCCCCGCAGAGCGAAGCCGATTGTCTGCCTCTGGATCTCCGTAGGCTGGCGGTACTGAGCCTCCTGCAGACCCAGCAGCGTCTTCTTCGAGATCGGGAAATCCGAAAACTTGAGAACGTCCTTGGTGTTGATCTCACCATACCTGTTCACCAGACTTTCGATGTATTCTTTTTCCAGCTGCCACTCGGGTTTCTTCCTCTGCGCTCTGCTCTGTTTCACTCGAGCTCTGCCTTTCATGTTCTTCTTCTTCCATTTCTCGAAGCATTTAACTGGGTCATCGCTCCCTTTTATCAGACCGCCTCTTGGTTTCTTTCGACTGGAACTCGCGCTTTTTTCTTTCATGATTTAAAATGAGCACGATGTCACGTTGATTTTAGACTTCACACACTCACGGCGTGATGGACATGGATTAGCGTCGCGCCCTGCATGACGCATTTATCTTGCGACGAAATAATCATGTGGGGGCGGGGCTATTGGCTCTAGACTTTTCAAATATTACTTGTCTTTAACAACACCTTTTCTTCAGATAAAACATATATAGTCAGTCTAATAATAATCCTATCAAAATATTGGGTCCTGAAGATGAAATGTATGGAGAGCCGTTTCATTCAAAATTAAATAAATACTGCTATTGATAAATTATTAATAAATATTCCATAAAATAAATAAATATCCCCATGAAATAAAACAAAATAATTACGTTAAAAGAAATGTTCATCTTATTTCAAGATTTATTTAATTTACTGAAAGATTTATTTATTTATTTCATAATGCAGTTTTATTCTGTGACACTTTTAATTTATAAAGCTACTTTACGTATTTCAGTGACTTTTACTTTTTCACCCCGTTTTTCATTTTAAGCTCTTTTTATTTCATGTTCTTATATTCAAATGAGGGAGTGGAGTTTTATCTGCTGGGTGGCGCTGGGAGTCTTCGTCCTTCATCCTTTCAGCACGTCATACACACACATAGGTCTATTTATTTTCCTCTCAAGTAAATACAGCCACGCTGTTTATTAAATAAAAACCAATAAAAACATTATCCTTTAAAAGTAACAGACTATAACAATAATGACATCCCGTTTGCTGATAATCTGCATTGGTTTCCACAAAAACAGCGGCAACCGCCGTGGCAGGCTTTTACTTCCGCTCTGGCATCCTCGCAGAATCCCCTGGCTCCCTCCGGCATGCTTCTGCCGGCCACAGCTACGAATAGAGCTCGGCCCCTTGTCCCAGCGCCACCCAGCAGATAAAACTCCACTCCCTCATTTGAATAAGAACATGAAATAAAAAGAGCTTAAATGAAAAAGGGGGTGAAAAAGTAAAAGTCACTGAAATACGTAAAGTAGCTTTAAAAAATAAAAAGTGTCACAAAAAAAAACTGCATTATGAAATAAATAAATCTTTCAGAAAATTAAAAAAATTGAAATAAGATGAATATTTCTTTTAACATAATTACTTTGTTTTATTTCATGGGGTATTTATTTATTTAATGGAATATTTATTAATAATTTATCAATAGCAGTATTTATTTAATTTTGAATGAAACGGCTCTCCATAGAAATGGATTAAAAACATTCCCTCTTATGTTAATTTTAAAGAAAATGACTGTCTTAAGCAGACCCCTTTTCCATATTGTTCGCTTTTATTTTCTGTATTTAGTTGTGGTAACAGACCCATTGTATATGTACTTGAACGTACTTTGCACTCTACATGAGACAGAGTGATTTCTGTCTTCTTTGACACATTTATCTGCAAGTTCATTATCTCTCACTCCTGCATGAGCCAGAACCCATAGTAACCTCATTACGATTCCTGCTCTTTAAATTCTATATATTATCTGTAAAATTTCTATTACAATATCTTGTCTTCACCGATAGTTAGCAAAGTTGATGCTGTAAATAGAGCACTGCTAGAATCTGTAGCAATTAAAACATACTGATGATTTTTGCTTTCTACCCACATCGATGCTGAAAGGATGGTAACTCATTCACCAGTATAAATAGATCAATTAATACTAATTCTTTGACTTGACCCTGTTTCCGACAAAATAAAAGCAGCACCAAATTTTTGAAACATCAGTGTAAATCTTTTGATATTCTAAATATCTGGACTGTAGATGATGTATAACATCTTGCTTAGTTAGATTCGATTTGTGTTTAATTGTAAAAATAACTGCTGACAAGGAAACTGTAGAACCTATATCTAGTTGAACCACTTTGGCCTTGTTTACCAGTTTCCCAACAGTCCATCCAAAACTTCTGAACTAACAATTCTCTTTTCCTTGACTTGGTTCCAGTACCATCTTTGTAGGAAGGACATCCCTGTTTCCATTTCAGTTAGCCCAATATTCCAGCGCTGGCTGTTCCCTTCTGCGACTCAGCAGCTTCTCTCCAAACTCCACGTGTAACACAGCCACTGGAGTAGATTTAGCTGCACCAAAGCATAACCTCCACGCTTGGTACTGAATTACATCCAGTTTTTTTAAGAAGGAAATCTGCTGCTAATTGATACACTAAGCATCCATGATCCAGAACTGATCTCATCAGAGCTATTTATAATGTCTCCAATGTACATCTATCTGCACCCCACTCTTTACCTCTAAAACATTTCATTATATTAACTTTTTTGGATTTATCAATAATCATTCCAAAATGTACTGCCCAGATAAGTTTTTTTTATCAAACCCTCGTACTCGTACTCGTCATCTTCCGCTTATCCGGGACCGGGTCGCGGGGGCAGCCAACTGAGCAGAGACACCCAGACGTCCCTCTCCCCAGACACCTCCTCCAGCTCCTCCGGGGGGAGCCCAAAGCGTTCCCAGGCCAGCCGAGAGACATAGTCCCTCCAGCGTGTCCTGGGCCGTCCCCTGGGCCTCCTTCCGGTGGAACGTGCCTGGAACACCTCCCGAGGAAGGCGTCCAGGAGGCATCCGGTATAGATGCCTGAGCCACCTCAACTGGCTCCTCTCGATGTGGAGGAGCAGCGGCTCTACTCCGAGCCCCTCCCGGATGGCCGAGCTCCTCACCCTATCTCTAAGGGAGTGCCCGGCCACCCTACGGAGGAAGCTCATTTCAGCCACTTGTATCTGGGATCTCGTTCTTTCGGTCATGACCCAAAGTTCATGGCCATAGATGAGGGTAGGAACGTAGATCGACCGGTAAATCGAGAGCTTCGCTTTTCGGCTAAGCTCTCTCTTCACCACAACGGACCGGCACAGCGCCCCCATTACTGCGGCAGCCGCACCGATCCGTCTGTCGATCTCCCGCTCCATTCTTCCCTCACTCGTGAACAAGACCCCGAGATACTTGAACCCCTCCACTTGAGGCAGGAACTCCCCTCCAACCTGAAGAGGACAAGCCACCCTTTTCCGGTCGAGTACCATGGCCTCTGACTTGGAGGAGCTGATCTTCATCCCAGCCGCTTTACACTCGGCTGCGAACCGCCCCAGCGCATGCTGTAGGTCTTGGCTAGAGGGGGCCAGCAGGACCACGTCATCTGCAAAAAGAAGAGATGAAATCCACTGGTCCCCAAACCAGAACTCTTCAATACTCTTGGAGCACCCCCCACAGGGCATCACGAGGGACACAGTCGAATGCTTTTTCCAAGTCCACAAAACACACGTGGATCGGTTGGGCAAACTCCCATGAACCCTCGAGTACCCTGTAGAGGGTATAGAGCTGGTCTAGTGTTCCACGGCCGGGACGAAAACCACACTGCTCCTCCTGAAGCCGAGGTTCGACCATCGGCCGGACTCTCCTCTCCAATACCCTGGCATAGGCCTTACCAGGGAGGCTGAGGAGTGTGATCCTCCTGTAGTTGGAACACACCCTCTGGTCCCCCTTCTTATGAAGGGGGACCACCACCCCAGTCCGCCAGTCCAGAGGCACTGTCCCCGACCGCCACGCAATGTTGAAGAGGCATGTCAACCATGACAGCCCCACAACATCCAGGGATTTGAGGTACTCAGGGCGGATCTCATCCACCCCCGAAGCCTTGCCACCTTCACCCTGGGTGATGAAAGAGTCCAACCCCGAGTCCCCAGCCTCTGTTTCCACCAGGGAATGCGTGATGGCAGGATTGAGGAGATCCTCAAAGTACTCCTTCCACCGCCCGATAATGTCCCAGGTCGAGGTCGGCAGCTCCCCACCGCCACTATAAATAGTGTTGGCGAAGCACTGCTTCCCCCTCTTGAGGCGCCGGACGGTTTGCCAGAATCGTTTCGAGGCCGACCGGTAGTCCTTCTCCATGGCCTCACCGAATTCCTCCCAGGCCTGAGTTTTTGCCTCTGCCACAGCCCGGGCCACAGTACGCTTGGCCTCACGGTACCCGTCAGCCGCCTCAGGAGTCCCACAAGCCAACCACAGTCGATAGGACTCCTTTTTCAGCTTGACAGCATCCCTTACTGCCGGTGTCCACCACCGGGTTCTGGGATTGCCGCCGCGACAGGCACCGCAGACCTTACGGCCGCAGCTACGGACAGCAGCATCGACAATAGATGCGGAGAACATGGTCCACTCGGACTCTATGTCTCCAACATCCCCCGGAATCTGGTCAAAGCTCTCCCGGAGGTGGGAGTTGAATACATCCCTGGCCGAGGGCTCCACCAGGCGTTCCCAGCAGACCCTCACTATGCGCTTGGGCCTGCCAAGTCTGTCCGCCTTTCTCCTCTTCCAGTGGATCCAACTCACCACCAGGTGGTGATCAGTGGACAGCTCAGCCCCTCTCTTCACCCTCTCTTCATCCAAAACATGCGGCCGAAGGTCTGATGATACGACAGCAAAGTCGATCATTGACCTCCTGCCTAGGGTGTCCTGGTGCCAAGTGCACTGATGGACACTTTTGGGTTTGAACATGGTGTTCATTATGGACAATCCGTGACTAGCACAGAAATCCATTACCAAAGCACCACTCGGATTCAGATCGGGGAGGCCATTCCTCCCAATAATGCCTCTCCAGGTGTCACTGTCGTTTCCCACCTGGGCGTTGAAGTCCCCCAGCAGAATAATGGAGTCCCCGGGAGGGGCACTATCCAGCACCCCCGACAGGGACACCAAGAAGGCCGGGTACTCCGCACTACCACTCGGCCCGTAGGTCGAAACGACAGTCAGAGACCTATCCCCAACCCAAAGGCGGAGGGATGCGACCCTCTCATCCATTGGGGTAAACCCCAACACGAGACGGCTGAGCTGGGGGGCAACAAGCAAACCCACACCAGCCCGCCGCCTCTCCCCGTGGGCCACTCCAGAGTAGAAGAGAGTCCAATCCCTCTCGAGGAGATGGGTTCCAAAGCCCACGCTGTGCGTGGAGGTGAGCCCGACTATTTCTAGTCGATATCTCTCGACCTCCCGCACAAGCTCAGGCTCCTCCCCCCCCCCCAGCCAGGTGACATTCTACATCCCTAGAGCCAGCCTAAGCATCCGGGAATTTTATCAAACCAAATCCCCAAATATTTGAAGGATTCCACTACTTCTAACTGTTCCTCATACATCTTAAGATTTTCTTCTATTGCTCTTTTAGTAAATACAGCTACTGTAGTTATTGGCACTGAGAACCTGAACTGAAAAGAGTACCGGGCTAACAATGCTATCTTGCAGAGTACAATTTTCAACTACATAATCTGAACTACATTCATTACCTACCCTAATACCTTCTGTCTGGTAAAAAAAAACTTTTTATCCATTTGCTAATTCTACCCCTTATTCTAAGAATATACACCTTCATCCTAAGTCCCAGCTTCCACTGTCAAGCTGTATGTCTTCTCTACATCTAAAAATACAGTTATGAGACTTTCTTTATTAACTTGTGCTTTCCTTATCTAATCTTCCAACCATATGGCAGGGTCAAGTGTATGGCTCCCTTTCCTAAATCCACTTAGTAGTTTTTAAGTATACATTTTGATTCTGTATGGTAAGTCAACCCTTTACTAACCATTTCTCCATAATTTTCCCAACATGTGAAGTCAGTGCTATTGTTCTATAATGATTGGCCTGACTTGGATCCTTGCATGGCTTACAGATTGGAACAATAACTGCTTTTTTCCAAAAGGGTAGAACAACCCTCTCTTCCCAGATTCCATTACAGAGTTTTAGATGGATTTTCTTACTTTCTCTGTCAGATTCTTTTACATACTATATGTAATCTGATCCTTTTCTTGAGTTGAATACTGTTCAGAGCATTATTCAACTCCATGATAGAGAACTTAATATTAAGATTATTCTGAATGACCTCTTCATTCTAAAGTGCCTCTCTACTACTTTGTACTGACAAAGCCCTTTGTCTTTTTTCCTCATAAGTAAGATTATCTGTCCTATGCACTTTAATAAATGTTCTTGCCAAAGGTTCTGCCTAATCCATATTTTCTATTACCACGTTTTTAAATGATTGGATACCCATATTCCACCCTGTTCCCACTAATCCTATTAATTATTTTCCTTACCTTTTGTAATCGTGTAGTTTGTCCAACAGAATTGCAATACTTCCTCCAAAATTCGCTTTTAGCACACTTTACCACCTGTCTGCTCCTATTTGTTATATTTAAGTCATTATCTCTCCTGTTTTGTTTTTATTTTTGTTTCTTTATTTCTGTGACAGAAATATGTTGAGTCTAGTGTTATGTCGTAAAATTAACAGTTATATTGTTTCATACAATTAAAAAAAATGTTTTTTTTGTTTTATTTTGTTAGGCAATTATTTAAACTTATGGTTTTATTTATACAATATATATACAATTATAAGCTATCACTGGAAAAGTTCCAAAAATATGTTTTCCTTGATAGTACACTTATATAGTTAAATTTACTAAGTAGAAGAATGTTTGTGTCTAATTCTGATGTGAGGTCACACAAGGATCCATGTTATGGCCATCATTATTTCTTATTTTGGTTAATGTCTTGGCATTAACCAAAATGACATAATTTCCAAATATTTTTTTTGGAAATGATGTAACTGTAACCCATTCTTATTTAAATTCCATTTCCATTACTCAGAAAGGCCACGGACAATTTATTTAAATCAGCCTAATGAGATATGGGGATGTTGTGAATAAAACTGCCCTACACCTTGAGTCCAGCGGATGGCTCTACTCCTTTAAAAGACTATTAGCTAATACATTTTTTTTGTTTTCTACTGATAAACAATAGCAGATAATGACGCCCTTTAGAATTACACAATTGATTAATTACTTCCATTATTCATTTAGTTCCACTGGATCCAGAAGCTGAAAAAGTTTAAATTGTCATTTTCCATTGAATTTTTTATCATCCTGCATCAGGCCAGAGTCGTTGCTTTACAACTGCATTATTAATTTACAATAACTACTAAACTGTGATGTACACATTTATTTTTCTTATCATCAGGCAAACTAATTTCAGATATCTACAGCACAAACAAAAATGTTTTTATTAAAAATATTATTTATTAGAATAAATAAAATAAATAATCAGTCCAGGAGTACAATTCAGTTCAATTCAGTTTTATTTATATAGCGCCAATTCACAACACATGTCGTCTCAAGGCACTTCACAAGTCAGGGTAAAAATTTCCCAATTAATCCTAATCTTTTGAACAGTGCAGCAGATTCAGTTATTATTCAATTTGGGATAAAAAGTTTTTCTACTAAGGAAAACCAAAAGATTGCATCCCCGTCAGTGACTTGCGATTTACTCCTCCCGGATGAGCATGAAGAGGGAAGTCACACGGCGTTGATTTTTCAGCAATCCCCATACTGAGCTGCATTGCGCGTGGAGAGGAAAAAAATCCCCTTTTAACAGGAAGAAAAAACCCCCGCAAACCAGGCCCCAGTTTTTGAGCGGCCCCCTCTGCCCACGACCGACTGGGGGTTTGAGGAACAGAGAAGGCACAAAAAGCACAAAAAAGGTTCCAGGATACTTTCTATGGGAAGGAAAAGAAATGTTAAAGGATGTAAGGGGTGGCAATGAACTGAAACACCTGGTTTTAGACCCCCAATAATTTATTAGTATGTGTAACCTCCCTTTTTTCCCGGGAATACAGGTCAAATTTTGGGAAAGACTATACAAATCTCACAGTGGCAGGGGATTTTAAGCCATTTTCTTGCAGGAAGTGGCCCGGTCACACGGATACTGTGGAGGAAAAAATTTCCCGCTGCTCCTCCAAAACACCCCAAAATGGCTCAAAAATTTAGTCTGGTGACGTGCAGCCATGGGGGTGTTCAACTTCACTTTTATGTTCATCAAACCAACTTTCACCAGTCTTGCTGTGGTATGGTGCATTGTCATCCTGAAACACGGGACCGCTTCAGGTACAAGTTTGAACCATTGGATGACAGGGGCCCAAGAATGGTTCGGTAGTCTTGGGAGTGACGGCCCCTCTAGCCAAGTATTGGGCCCAAGGGAAGCTGATAGGAGCCCAAACCATCACTGATCCACCCCATGCTCCACTTGGGGATGCAACAGTCTTGGGGGGTACGCTTCTTTGGGGCTTCTCTACACCCTAACCCCCCGGAGTGGGGAAAACATTAAAGGTGGACTCATCAGAGAACAAAACAGTTTCCTTGTCCACCCCCCAAAATTTTTCGCTCCTTGAGCATTTAAACCGAGTTTTGGGATTGGCATGAGTCCAAAGGTTTGGGTAAGCAGCCCGGGGGTGTATATGACCCTGTGACTCCGACGGGCGTTTCTGGGGGAAAAGGAGAGTTGAGGTGCACATTTAAATTCCCGCCTGATTTGGGCAGCCTGGTTTTATGTTTTTTGGATACAATCCCGGTTAGCACCCGAACCTCCCTTTTTAGAAGGGGTTCCCCTTGCATCCACAGTTAATCCGTTTTTTGTGGTTCTCCTTCTTGGTGCTATGCTGACATCCCCCTGGATACCGTTTCTCTTGATAATCCAAAAACTTGCTGTCTGGTCACAGATGCGCCGCAAGACGTGCACCCAAAAATTTTTCCCTTTTAACTCTGGTATGTCACCCATGTTGTGTGCATTTCAATATTTTTAGCAAAACTGTGCTTTCCTGCAATTTAACCTTCACACTTCTTTACGGGGGAATGTGCAATCATGAAGACTCTACCAGGGGTCCAAATTTTAGCATGAAACCTCCCCACTAAAAAGACAGGTTTTTCAGTTTCATGTAAACCCCCCGAGCTCCCTTTTGCGTTTCAAATTTAAAAAAAAGAAAAAATAAACTCTGAGCCTTTTCAATGTAGAGTTTAAAGAGAGACATAGAGTTGTTACATAAAAGCTCAGTCAAGCCCATGTCTAGGAGAGAAAAGGGTTAAACACGAAAAAACCGGGCCATGTGGGTCATCGGTAAGGGTGAGAAATTAAGTTGTTGCCCGCGAAGCCGGGGGATTCCCTCTCCAGAAAGGTGTCCAGGTAGACACAGAGTGGCCCGGGTAGCTTCTAGGAAGAGAAAAAAAGAGAGAACTAAGTTAAAAACTAAAAAAAACAGCAAATAATACAAAATGGAGAGTATGTGAGAAAAGGGAGAAGAGGTGAAAGTGGTCATTATCTCCCCCAGCAGCCTAAGCCTATAGCAGCTAAATACGAGATAGGTTCAGTTTGATTATTTATTAGCGGCGTGATTTCAAAAAGCGCTCAAGGCACCCAAAAGGGTCCCACTGATGGTCATTGTTATACTAAAAAAACCCCAAAGGGTTGGGGTACCTCTCTCGTCAGACGATTATAAGTCAGTATGAGTACGGGAATTGATACCATGATGTCAAACATGGGTGAAAATTTATATATATATAATATAATATATAATATATATATATTAAAAATATATATAATATTTATATATATATATATAATAATACCATATATATATATATTTTATATATATATATATTATATATTATATATTTAATATACATACTATACTGTATATGTAGGAGATGCAGTGGAGTAGACGATGACAGGACACATGGGTGAAGAGGATCACTGGGAGCTTTTGGGAAACTGCATCCAAACCTGGAACTGTGTACTCTTCTGCAGTGCTGTCTGCATAAAACCGTGAAAAATGTAAAATAATATAAAGAGTTCACACTCAACTTAGTTAGGTTTACACAAAAAGTCAGTCTTGGGAAAATTAATGTATACATTAACTTAAAATGTAAAACATTTCCAGCAAAAAATATAACATTATATTTTCTGGTATTTGCGGTTATTCACCACAAATACACACCACAATATAGCAAGATTATTGTCAGTTTCACCCGCCACAAACTGATAGCAGGTAGTGGGAAATCGCAGAGTGCCTGGCGGATTTAAGGCAGCGGTAACCGGAGATTTCTGCTGCATTCAACTCGCGGGAAGGGGAGGGGTCGAATATAAGGGGGTGGGGGGGTTGGGTCAAACATCCAACTCCACCCTTAAACCATTTTGATTGGATAGTCCTTCTCCTGCCCCTTTTCCACTGGCTCGTTTTAGCCGGTGCTGCTCTGCTTCATTCGGTTTTGCTCCGCTCGGTACAGCAACTGTGTTTCCATGGACCCCCTGACGGCTGAAGCTATGTTGGCTGAAGCCCCGCCTCCAGCCGTCAATGTAGTGCGCTGTGCTGCTATTAAAGTTCCTGTCCCAGCCAACACACATATGTGGGGCCCAGATGGGTAGAAGCAGGTCTGATACTTGGGGCCCACTTGGGATACCCATGTGGGGTCCAGCTGTTTTTGTTCTTAGTGTCCATGGTGGCCTCAAGTGTGGCTGCCCAGATGGGTTTATGATGGGCCTTGGGTGGGCACCAAAATAGGCCCAGGCAATAAATATGTGTGGGGCCCAGTTGGGTAAAAGCGAGACTGATACTTGGGGCCCACTTTGAATATCCACCTGGGACCCAGCTATTTTTGTCCTCAGTTTCCATGGTGGCCCCAAGTGTGTTTTTTCTGTCCAGATGGGACTTTGACGGGCCTCATTTTAGACCCATATTTTTCAACCCACTGAATCCATGTGGCCCTATAGGTTTTCCCACCATGGGTATAGAATTTCATACATTTCCTCATGAGTTTAACATGGTTTGTACCACAAACACCAAATCTTATGAATTCGAATTTTAACAAAGCTACTAGCCTTTCTTCAATATTTAACACAGCCTAACGTGATACAATTACGCTATAATTTCAATTACCTCTACAACAATCAGTTTGATTTTTTTATTAAGACTGTTAAATATGCAATTTTTAAAGTGACCTTTTTTGTACATGTTACACTTCTTTTGTTAACAGAACATGTTTACAAAACAGTAAAAATTTACATGTCATGGAAATATATTTAAAAGAATAAGAAATGCAGCAAACCACAGCTTTTCACTCATTCACCAATGATTCCTGAAAAAAAAATAAAAATAAAAATTAGTGCCTTTTTTTACAAATATCAGATCTCCAATACTACTGGAGTTTAATATCAACCTCACAGAGGTACACTTAGTATGACCCATCCTTAACTGCAGCTGCACTAAAGGAAAAATATGATCGAATAGAGAGCACAAAGTTTCTATGTAATCACAGCCCAATATCCTGACTGAAGTTAGACAAGAACAATCGCAATACTGACTTGATCTATGGCTTATGTATTCAAGAATGCATCGCTAGGTAACCGCTAGTTGTAATTGTTTTGACCATGCCATAAAAAAAAAATCTTTTTACATAGTTTTGCTTTTTTTTAAAAGTCAGTCCACTTTCAAACTAACTAGATTTTTTCTAGTTGTTTTGCAGATTGTCTAGTTCAAGTGGTTTGACCTCCTACATTGAACTCTTTCAAGACTTATGAGTATCCATGGCAACAGAAACGTTGTTTAGGAAAGGATCAACCGATTAAACTCAAAAATCAAATTAATGAGATCAATATTTTACCTCATACCAGCTGAATTGAAGGGGAAACAAAAAGAATGCGGGGAAGGTGAAAGGCAGAGAGAAAAGAGGAGGAATAAACAGGAACAACGCTACAAGTCCAATGGTTCTGAAAACCAGCTCAGAACAACCATTTTGAATCTTGCAGCGCCTCTAAAATGTCAGCCTCAATCAAAGGAATGTTCCAGTACTGTGAAACAAGCAGCACTGTGAGGATCATGTTTCTTTTCTCAACTGCTTTTAAAACAGTTTAGTCTGCACTGTTCAGTGAAAAGTTCTAGAAAATTCAGGTGAATCCCTCTACAACCACTGGGTTTTATGACTTTCTAAGAGGCAGATCTCAGTTTAGAAGACATCTGCATAGACACACTGATGACCCTGCGGTTGTGGGGTGTCTCAGTGATGGGCATGCAGCTGAGTACAGGCAAGTGGTTGATCAATTTGTAGGATGCTACAGAAAAAATCAACTCATACTGAACAAAAAACAGAATAGATGATTGTTGATTTCTGAAGGAACAGGAGTAAACAAAGCATGGTTTATATGCTGGGAGAGGAAGAAGAAGACTGGAAATGTAACACTGATTGAACATCTCTGTGCTGAAGGAATTCAGATGATTGCTTTCACCTGCTCCTCCCCGGCCAGCACTCTAATCACGCTTCACCACTCCACCTGTTTACCTGGCTTTATATGCTGCTCTCTGACGACAAACAGCACCAGATTATCAAATCTCTTGTGTGAGTAAATGTCCGATGTTCCTTCCTTCCCTGGCTGCCTGATCTTGATCTTGATCTTGTTTTTGTCCCTGGATTTCTCTGCTGTGCCTTGCCCTTGTCGGAGGTATCCCTTTCTTTTGATCTCTGGACATCGACCTTGTTTCTGCCGCCTTCTGCCTTACCCCTGGATCCGTCAGCCTGAATCTGCCTCCCCATGCCTGACTTCATTCCTGTGCCCTGACTACCGATTCAAGCTTAACCCTGGGTTCCTGTCACCTGTTTCTGCTTCCCCAGCTTCGACCCAACTTCTGTCTCCTGACCACCGTATCCTGCCTGCCCACTGGGTTAGTAACCCAGAAGTTCCCTCCCTGTGTGGGCTTGATGTCACTGCACTGGATCTGATCATAACGTCAGACCGAGAATTCCCGTTCACAGCCTCTCTGACTCACTGTGACGTCACCTCACAACCACCAGACTACTACACGGAGGAGCCGAAAATCTGCATCCTTGCTCTCCCAAAGATTCTGAGAAGGTTAGTGGCTTTTCTCTGATCTTCACGTTGCTCTCAGGTTAGTGACTGAGCAGAGAACTATCTGTCTGCCCTCAAAGGTTACTGACCCTGCTGCTGGTGGTTTTCTGCTAAACGACAACTACAGATTTCAATAAATCTTTTAATATTTACCTGTCCAGTGGCTGAAATTTTGGGTCCTCTGAACCAACTGTTACATTTAATCCAGTGGTTCCCAAAGTGGGGGGGTGCCCCCCAGGGGGGATGCAGAGCCATTGTAGAGTGGGCTGCGGGAAAAGTGCTAGCTTGTTAGGTTTGTGAAGCCTAACAAGTTAAGATGCCACTTGGAGACAAAACATCCAGAGCACAAAGACAAGTCGGTCGACTTTTTCAGTCCAAAACTTGCAAAGTGCCGTACTCAACAGTGTCCCTTTACTAAAGCTATATCCATGTCGTGACTCTTACTTGAAAGAGGCCAATCTAAAATGGTAGGACTGTGTGGGGATCTGCACCAATGGGGCGCAGGCTATGGGTGGGAAATGAGGGGGGCTGTAAGTGTTCATCAAACACATCTCCCCCAACATGCCGTGGCTGATACACTACGAAGGACTGCCGTCTAAACAGCTGAGTCCGGAGTTGACGTTATCACCAGTCAACTACATCAAAACCAACCTGTCAAAGCCCAGATGTTTTCAGTACTATGAAATGGGCTCCGATCACACAGCTGTTCTGTTTCACAGCATGTCCCGATAGCTGTCAGAGTCTTTGAGCTGCGAAATGATATCTGCATCTTTTTGGAGGGGGAAGGTGGTGGTATTGTACTTCATGAAACTGGTATACATCAGTGAGATGTTTCTGAAACTCAACAGAACTTGCAAATGCAGGGCACAAACATACACCTCCCACATCTGGCAGATAAAGTAACATTGTTCATCAGAAAACTTGAGATGTGGCAACAGCAAGTGGACTCTTGAGAATTTGAAATCAGTAACTGAAGACGACAAGCTGCAGAACAGTAATCTCATGCATGAAAGTACACATAACTGCACTTCATAAACATTTCCTGAGATATTTCCTTGTGCAGGATTCCAAAGAATATGACTGGATCCGTGACCCCTTCAGTGCAAAACCACCTGCTGACTTTAGCAAATCAGAGGAAGAACAGTATATTGATCTCACCTCTGATTTAACAAAGAACCTGCAGGTTAAGTCAAAGACCCTGGCTGCATTTTGGATTGGAGTGGAGAAAGATTACCCACTGTAAGATAACTTCTTCCTCTTGCCACATCTTATGTAAGAAAGGTTTTTCTGCTGTAGTTTCAGTCAAGACAAAATACAGATCAAAGCTGGACACTGAAAAGCAAGGAAAGGACATTGGGGGGCAGCTGTGGCTCAGGTAATAAGCGTTGTAACTGTAACTGGTGGGTGGCCGGTTCGAACCCACGTTCCATCTGTCTCAGTTGTTGGCTCCCTGAGCAAGACCTTTAGATTGCGCTGCACATTGGCAGCCCACTGCTCCCTAAGGGAGGGGTTAAAATGCAGAGGTCAATTTCCCGTTGTGACCTCATTGTGAGATCAATAACCCCATTGTGAGATCAATAAAGTCTGCAACAACAAGCAGGTTCACACCAGTCGCTGAAAAGATGTGAGTAGTAATTTTTGCACAACAAACCTTTATTTTGTTTTTCCTCTGAGGGAGTTTGTCATTTGTCAAACCCATTTTGCACATAGAGGCCTTTTTTGAAAAAAGTATTGATAGCAATGTTGAATATTGTTACACTTAAATTTATTACACTACAAAGGTGGTTTGTTGTTTATTTAAAACAGGTTGTAGTTTATTTTATAGCATTATTTTGTTCATCTCCACAATTTGTACTGTAAATATAAACCTAATCACTAGTTATACCTCACTTGCATATGACACTGTGCCCTTGCCATGCAGTTTCCTTCTTTATCCCTTGCACCAATAAGCCACTTGGATGGTGATTTTGCTGCTTCTTATCTGGTAATCTGGGTTTTTTTTTTCAAGCTGCCTATAAAGCACAGATATTGAGCACAAGAAAGTGAGATTGTATTGCATAACTTAATCTAAAGACACAACTGTAGTTAAACTTTTTTATATATTAAAACTCTGACGCTGCATAAAATCTCAGATTAATGCAGAATCAGGGTTTAAAAACATTAAGTTGATGATTAAATTGTTTGGAAGAACGACTACAGCTTGAGTGAGCATCTATCATTCAACCATCAACATTTTGCAATTTATCTTATAACTAATTAGCTTACCATATAGCACTTCAAAGAGTTTAAACCCTTTCCAAGGCGCCCCACGAAGTTATATTCCTAGCATTTTCATAGTTTTCTGTAAATGTTTGACATACACACATGAACAAAATGTTATTAGGGGAATTACAGCAACACTTTGTATTCTGTCTTTAATGATAGAATATTTGGTAACAAAAATAATAAGGCTTGTTACCAGCTTTCCCCAAGATGTGAACTCTGTGCTGTGGCCAGTTTGAATCTGGAGTAACTCCATTCTTTACAGTAATATTGATGATGACTCTACCTGGTGGCCAAAAACAAGAATTTTCTGCTGCTCCTGTAAACCATTGCAAGGATTATGGAAACACCTCCACTATCCAGAAAAGCAACCACTGCAAATGGTAGCGTTCTGAGGGAAAAGCAAAATGAAGCCAACTGGTATAGAAGTGGCAATGCCACATATCCAGATTTCAAATGGCAAATGGCACCATTTTCTGTTTTAGTTCATCAACTAATACAACATGAATGTGTTTGGACAGATTTGAAACAAAGTAAATTCCAAGGCATGTTGAGTCCTATGGACAGCTGAAAAAGGCATTACGGTTTTCCAAAACCTGACAAAGTGCTTTGACAACTTGAACATTGTTTGTCACAAGAAGAATTCTTCCTCCTACATTAAAACAGTTATTTCCCTTAGAGCAAGAAATTGATGCCTGTCCATCAATGTATTTTCTGAACTGCTTACAAGTTCCAATATCACTTGTTATTGGTCCAGAATTATGAGGCTGTTTAAGAGGACTGAGAACAGACTTATTCTCTTTTTTTTTTTTTTCAAATAATTTGCCTCTCATAGATGCGCTTTACAATTTGTTCCAGTGGTTTCTGAGGCCTCCGCACAATCTTTTTTCAGTTTTCCCAGGAAGGTTTCAAATGGTAAGCAGGAAATGTTATCCAAAGGGCCAAACTTCCGAGCATCTTGAGCAAGGTGTATTAAAGAATTTATATTATAGCCAACAAATTCAAGACCATAAATCAAACCAAAATCTTTCACAAACAGCTTCAAAATATTCTCTGCATAATCACAGTTATTAATCCACAAATCAGGACTTAGAAGAATTCTTATAGATACAGATAAAAGTATAAAGTGTCTACGCATTTTGCTTGGTATATTATACAACAACTGGACCTGTGTAAAGCAAAAACTGTCTCAATTCAGTTGCTTTTCACATGCTAATTTCCAGGAGAGACCTTGGTTTCCTTGCAAAACTTTTAGGTAAATTTTGCCTGACAGAAATCATGAATGCTGAAATCACAGTTATAATTTGCATAGACTGTCTGCATTTTCGGGGACCTTTTAATCAAAGATAAATAAGCTTGGGCATTACCCCCAGACACACAAAGTGCATGTAGTCCAGCACAAAACCTGAGACTAACCCCACACCTAACTCATTCAGAGGTGACACCCCAACCTGGTGTTCTTTGTATGCCATAGCATGAAAAGCCTCATCAGTCCTTTGCTCAGCAGAGATTTCAGGAAAATACAATCTTCTATTCGCATACTCGCCTTTTTGAGTGCACCGCTTACATGCATAATAGCCCGTGTGTCCCTTCACACATTTAAGAAAAGGACGAGCAGGAGCACCACAAATGAATACATCTGGAGCAGCAACACTGAAATGGATACCATTATACTGAACCCCCTCTTGTATAATTGCCCTTACATCTCGTACAAACTCCAAGTACTCTGGTACAATAGAAGGCTTGGTCATACCGGAGTATAAGCCTATCACAAAAATATCGGAATTTGGGATCTCCTTGATCCTACCCAGAATAGGCCACAGACTAACATTGTTGCTGCGGAACAAAGGTAAACCATCAACATTTATTTATCTGTTAGACTGTTTGTTAGTTCTTTTGGATCAAAATCCAAAAGCTCCAATGCTGAATAATTGAATTCTTCAAGCCAAAATGGTACTATGATCCCCGGCCACTTTTATCACATTGCATTTGCGGGCAGTTGACATCAATGTTCGAGCATCTAATGGTACATTCAGACCTTTTTGTCTAAGAATTTTAGGAGGGGCAGACAAAGCAGTATGTGAGACATTGCATTCTGCAGCCCACCCCGCAAGTCCATTTGTATCATCTGGTGTTTCTGAAAGAGGATCTGAATCTGAACAGTCATCAACCAGGTTAAACTCATTAAAATCATTTACCCCACGTTCAAAGTCCTTAGGACAAATGTGTCCATATGTGTACTTGTGTATTAGAAATATAAGAACAACTCGCTTCTGGTGGGGGTTAGTTTTGTTGTTGGTCCTTAAGTTTAGCTTTAGAAATTTAGAAGTCAACACATAGTACAAGCTTGATAGCCTATCAGGCTTGTACTATTTGTAGGAATACAGTGTTTGATGGCTGACTTTTATCTGTCAGGTTAAAGTGAGCATGAAATTAGATGGAAAAGTCTTTTCTCTTGGCAATTAAAAAAATCCTAAAGTGTGTTTAAAAAAAAAACCCAAGGACTGTTATATTTATTGTTTTTTACTTGGAGAATAACGTCGACACGATAAATAATGTCTCCATCAGTGTGCTCACTGATCTGCCTCTCTGACTGCTGTGCGCGATCCTGACACAGAGGGAGGATGGGGAACTAGCCTCTTAGCACCGTTTTTATTTACCCCTACCATCAATGAGCTGTGAGGAATGACGCTCCGCAGCATTTATTTCGGACTGAAAAAACTGTTGTCTTTGGTGCTGCAGCTATAATCAGTCGTATTTTATTTTCTACATTCTGAGCTATCCTGAGACCAGATTCACCGCTTCCGAGCGTCTGTTGCTCAAACGCCTGCAGCAGTTTAGGCTTGTGGCTTGCAGACTTTGATGCTTTTGTTAGATCCGATCAGTCTCAAAGTATTATGTGTGTTTTAAGGGGAATGTGCGTCTGAACAGCAGATTTTATGTGTGCTCAGCTGATTTAGGATGTTCTTAAACACAGTGCCCTGCCTGCGTGTAATTCAGAAAGCTGATATGTCCTTTTTTTTCTATCATCCTTCAGGCATTGTTCATAATTTGTAAATAGTAAAATTATACATTGGTATGATTCGCTCTGGCCAATTTGGTCCATAATATTACTGTAGCCACTCTTGAGTTTTATTAACTTCTTACTGCACTACCTCTGCGAAAACTACGGAGCTAAATTGGGGTCATAAGGTTACAAACATATTTACTACTTAAAGCAAAGAAACCAGACTCTCTCACAGACTTGCCACTTCCAATATGGCGAACTAGCTGAAGTATTGCATCAACGGACCAGCACATAATTCATGTCAGGCGGTTTCTCTCAACTGCTTTAAGTAGTAAATATGTTTGTTCTCTCACTCGCTATGTTTCCCGTGCGATATAATGACCAGCCTTTATATTATTACCTGGTCATTGGAAGTCATACTGTCCTACTCCCGCCGGCCACCGCTGCTGCAGTCCGGTGGATCTTCTGCTTTACTTTGAGAGCATAGGAAATGTCCAACGCGGACTGAAAATGCTGCGCAAATTTGTCAAGATCATAATTTCTCAAATGATATTTGTGTCGTGTGCAGAAGCTCCCAATCTTTTTAAACAAATCTTTTGGAAGACAATACCAGGTAGTATTTCCAGTCATTAAAAAAAAGCTTTTAACCAGTTTATTTTTAAGATCGCATTTAACCTCTTAAGCCCGAGGGTCTATTTTCCCAAAAAGACATACTCATACTTTACAAGGCATTTCTCAACATGTACAATGCCTAAACTGCTAATATTGGTATCAACTAACAGAAAGGTCCTGAAGGATGATGTGGATGTGACAAATTTGAGAGTAAATTATTCTGGGCCTAAGTAAATGAGGTTTATATGCCCCAAAAATAATTTTTGCCTGCCGTGAAGAAGAAAATAAACCCAATAAATTGTTACTACAACATCTGAGTGACATCTGTAGCCAGTCTGGTGTCCAACACAAAAACAAAAAAAAAGTTTAATACTTTTTAAACTGAAAAAAATCCGGGGCGGACCCCTACTGTCCCTTTTTGGCACATTTTTGGCACAGTTGGACACAATTATTGAAATTTTGAATTTTTTTCTTAAAATTTGGGAAAATGTGTTTTGCTATCATATATTTGGTCATAAAACTACAGTCCCCCCCCCCCCCCCCAAAAAAAAACACCATATTTTTACAAACAAACTATAAAAAAACGGTGAATAGAGAAAATGAAAAACAGTTCACTTTGAATCATGCCACTCTGCAAGACCGTTCTTGGTCAGAAGTTGCATTTTGGCTATCTGCCTGCTTTTTTGCATGGTGTTGAGCTGTGGTCAGTGGATATAAGAATGAAGTAGATACTTCTGTAGCGGAGTCTCAGATGAAGATCTGGACATATGACAAGTGTGTGTCAGTCTCCGAGTTAGTCAGCTACGAGCTAAAGAGGCCAAGTGCTCTTGTAAGGGGACCCTCGGGCTTAAGAGGTTAAGCATATAAAGTCAATGGCTTGCACACCACCATCTTTAAAGTCCTTTACCATGTTTGCTATTTTTAAGTAGTGAAAACTATTTTTCTAGATGAAATTAAAGTTTAGTTGATTTAAAGCTTTAATGTATTTGTTGTGTATGGGCAAAGAGTATGCAGAATATATACAATGAGCCGGTGACTCCATTTTGGATAAACAGGTTCTTCCCAAGGGTGTAGGAATGAGTTAAATATTGGGGTGGGGGACATACTGGAAACCTTACAGATCTGTAAATGATTTAACATGTTTTATTGGTCAGAAATGCCTCAAACCCTTGATGTCCCTGCATGGCATTACAACATATATACAGTATAAGGATTTAACTTACAAAAGATGAAAGCAGCATTTGTTGAGGCTTTTCCTAAAGATTTTTAATAACTGATTTCGAGATGTGTTAAGGCTCTATTTTAAGGTACTTTTGTTACTTTTTGAACCGCTTCTGAGGCAATGGTGGTTTTGTATTAACCCGGTTTGAATGAATTTGTAGCTACATATTTTGAACCTTTGGCCAACTGTTTTTTAAATTGAATATTTAATTCCTTGTTAGCCATAACGTTAACTGATTTTGAGTAAACGTTTTGGAGGTGTGTCTTAATTAAATAATGAACTCAAGTGTTTATAAAATATAGCATTTATTGAATACATGTTTTTGGTAATGGTTGCAAACCATTTAAGGTAAAGCTAATTTAGTTTATCTGAATGTGTACTTCATTTATGTTACTGCATTACATAAACCTAAGGAATATATGTTTAGTTCATTGGTTCTATCCAGACATCAATTGTTCCGATCTTCCTTCCGCTTGAAGCCTGTGATCCTCTTCATCCCTGACCACACATCTCTGATATTGTTTTGTTGGAGATTGCTCTCCAACTTCTTCTTGTATACCTCCTTGGTGTCTCTTATTGTAGCTGCCGTTATGGGAAGCTCTCATATCTAATTCATTATCCTTAAGTTTCAGTTAAAAATGGCCATAAATACATATTAGTATTTTATATGAAACATTTAATAATAACTTTCAGCAAATTCATGCAGTTAAGAGGTCATTTATGTGGTTAAAAACACATTAAAATAAGGATAAGGGGGGAACTTATTTTTTGTTCCGCATGACACATTGTTGCCCACTGGGGAAGTTTGGCTGGTGTACAAAAGGGAACCACAGAATATTCTACCTGACATATCTGCAAGAGACACAAGAAGTTTCCCCAGTTGACAAAAGTGTATTTTTGTGTGTGGGAAGAATCTGTATAAATCATTTTTATTCCTCTGGAGTTGATGCGGCCAATGCGGTACAATTTTATTGTTTTATTTGTGTCTTTTTATTTATGTAGATTCTATATTTTCCGTGAGCTAATGTAGGGTTGTGTTTCCTTTCTTAGTTCTGACGGCATTTTTGGGGCATCGTTAAGACATGTAAAGACATGTTGTCAGCAATAAATGTCTGTTGAAACCCAAGAACGATGTTGAGCCTTGACTGAACTCGAGAGGAGTAACACTTATCTTGAGTTTAAGTTGCTTCTGTAAACTCCTCAATAATTCCCTGTCTCCCTCTCTGAAGGCTCTTTTTTTCTTGTTAAGCAGGTCCTTCATGTCACTGGTGATCCAGGGTTTGTTACTGGGGAAGCATCTCACACAAGTATATGTAGTCGGTTATACATTCAGTCATGGCATGAATGTCCTGGGCAGAGAGAAGCTGGAGTTAGGGATATGATCCTGTAGCCATGTCTCAGTGAAACACATAATGCTGCATTCCTGATACTCTGGCTGGGTCCTTTTTAGGCCTTGGAGGTTATCCAACTTGTTTCCCAACAATCTCACATTGCCCTTCAGAATCGATTAAATGCGATGGTTTGAACTTCTTTCTCTTCTCTTTGCACCTGCTCAGCATCCACGGCGCCTCCTTTTCAACTGATCAGGGATTTGGGGTTGTAGTTGAAGTATTATTTGAGCTTTTTAGATATTAATCAGCCGCTCCTGGTTGTTAAAAACAACCCTGTTGCCACCATAACGCTTCATAAAAAATGTCCAAAAGTAAAGTATCAGCAAAAAATCCTTCCAGCAGCACTGCGTCCGTTACCGGAGAGGATAATCGTAAAAAAAAATCTATTTTCATCCACCACAAGAGGAATTTGAGTTCTTAAAAAAGAATTAATCAGAATGAAAAGTAACAGAGCCAACCTGCTTCCACCTTGGCTGGCGCAATTCTACAATAATATTAACAAATTAGTTTCTTGGTTCAATTCAGTTTATTTATATAGCGCCAATTCACAACACATGTCGTCTCAAGGCACTTCACAAAAGTCAGGTACATACATTCCAATTAATCTTAATCATTGAACAGTGCAGTCAGATTCTGTTATTTATTCAAATTGGATAAAAAGTTTTTCTATCTAAGGAAACCCAGCAGATTGCATCCAGTCAGTGACTTGCAGCATTCACTCCTCTTGGATGAGCATGTAGAGACAGTGGACAGTCACTGGCGTTGACTTTGCAGCAATCCCTCATACTGAGCATGCATTTAGCGACAGTGGAGAGGAAAAACTCCCTTTTAACAGGAAGAAACCTCCAGCAGAACCAGGCTCAGTGTGAGCGGCCATCTGCCACAACCGACTGGGGGTTAGAGAGAACAGAGCAGAGACACAAAGAGAACAAAGAAGCACTGATCCAGGAGTACTTTCTATGGGAAGGAAAAGTAAATGTTAATGGATGTAGCTCCTTTAGTCGTTTCACCTAGAAAGAAGGAACAGAAACTCTGAGCCAGTTTTCAAGGTTAGAGTCTGAAAGAGAGCACAGAGAGTTAGTCACAGCAAAAGCTCAGTCAATTGCCATGTCTAGGAGAGAAAAAGGGTTAAACACTGAAAGACAGGGCCATGTGGATCATCGGTAGAAGGTGAGCATTAAGTTGTTGCCAGCAGAAGCTTGGAGGATTCCCCTCTCCAGAAAGGTGTCACAGGTAGACACAGAGTCAGGCCAGGTGTAGCTTCTAGAAAGAGAAAAGAGAGGGAACAAAGTTAAAAGCTGAAATAACAGCAAATAACACAAAATTGAAGAATAGTGTGAGAATGTAGCGAAGAGGGTGAAAGTGGTCATTATTTTCTCCAGCAGCCTAAGCCTATAGCAGCATAACTACAGAGATAGCTCAGGATAACCTAAGCCACTCTAACTATAAGCTTTATCAAAAAGGAAAGTTTTAAGCCTAGCCTTAAAAGTAGACAGTTTGTCCATCTAGAGCCCACTGATGGTCATTGTTATACTAAAAACCACAACGATTGGGATACCTCTCTCTGTCAGATTGACCATAACCATTGGAAAAGAGAGGGGGTCATACAGGTAGCAGAAATGGAGGGTGTGTTTGCACCTCAACCATAACTGAGCCGGTTTAGGCTAAACCTGACTCCCCTTACTCCATCCAACAAGGGGAGAAGAAGACGGAGGTAAAATAAGGAAGATAGCTCAGGATAACCTAACCCACTCTAACTATAAGCTTTATCAAAAAGGAAAGTTTTAAGCCTAGCCTTAAAAGTAGACAGGGTGTCCGCCTCACGGACTAAAACTGGGAGCTGGTTCCACAGGAGAGGAGCTTGATAACTAAAGGATCTGCCTCCCATTCTACTTCTAGAGACTCTAGGAACCACCAGTAAACCTGCAGTCTGAGAACGAAGTGCTCTGTTAGGAACGTATGGAACAATCAGATCTCTGATGTATGATGGAGCTAGATCATTAAGGGCTTTAAATGTGAGGAGGAGAATTTTAAATTCTATTCTGGATTTAACAGGGAGCCAATGAAGGGAAGCTAAAATAGGAGAAATATGATCTCTCTTTTTAATTTTCATCAGAACTCTTGCTGCAGCATTTTAAATCAGCTGGAGGCTTTTAACTGCATTTTGTGGACATTCTGATAGTAAAGAATTACAATAGTCCAGCCTTGAAGTAACAAATGCATGGACTAGTTTTTCAACGTCGCTCCTGGACAGGATATTTCTAATTTTGGCAATGTTCCGGAGATGAAAGAAGAAAATCCTAGAAACCTGTTTAATATGGGATTTAAATGACATGTCCTGGTCAAAAATAACACCAAGGTTTTTTACTTTATTATTGGAGGTCAATTTAATGCCATCCAGGTTAAGTGATTGACTTAGTAGTTTTTTTAAAGACTCCGGTCCAAAGATGACAACTTCTGTCTTGTCTGAATTTAGAAGCAGAAAATTTAAAGTCATCCAAGTTTTTATGTCTTCAAGACATGCTTGTAGTCTATCTAACTGGTTGAGCTCATCAGGATTTATGGATAAGTAAAGCTGAGTATCATCAGCATAACAGTGAAAATTTATTCTATGCTGCCTGATAATTTTACCTATTGAAAGCATATATATAGTAAAGAGAATTGGCCCAAGTACTGAACCCTGTGGTCCTCCACAATTAACCCTGGAGTTTAAAGATGATTTATCATTTACATGAACAAACTGGAATCTGTCAGACAAATAAGATTTAAACCAGCCTAGCGCTGTTCCCCTGATCCCTACAGCATATTCCAGCCTTTCTAAGAAAATATTATGATCGACTGTATCAAATGCAGCACTGAGATCTAAGAGGACAAGTACAGACACAAGTCCATTAAACAACACATGTCGTGTCAAGGCACTTTACAAAATAAATTCAACTGAATATCTTTTTTTTTTCCAACAATATTTTTAGTGTTTTTGTGCAAATATATCTGCCATATAACAAATACAAACAACAAGACCAACAAACGCCCTCTTAGTTACATATCTGCATATAATGTTTTAAGTATACGGAAAGTAATAGTCCATTGTTGAGTCTCCATTGTTTGACATTATGTTCTGATGTTAATCTTGACTTTAGCCGTCTTCTACATCTTGAGACAAGTCCATTCCTTCAACAAAATTCCAAAAGGGTCTCCAAATATTTTCAAATAGTTCGCTTTTTCCTTTTTGGAGATATGTAATGCGTTCCAGAGGCAAAGATTTCAGCATTTGCCTGGTCCATTGTTTGGTCCCTGGTCTTGAAGTTTTCTTCCAGAACAGTGCTATAAGTCTTTTAGCCTGAAGTAGACACATATCAATCAACATCTGTTCACATTTGGTAAACACATTATTTTTTTGGATACAAACCTAAAATTAGAAAAACTGGATCTAGTGCAACATCCTTTGAGACAAGATCTTTCATAATTTTGATTATTGCTTTCCAAAATTTTTGAATTTCCCTGCATTCAATGAAACCAAGTCCCTTTTTCTTCTAAACATTTTGTGCATACATCTGGTATATTAGGATTGTACCGATGTAAATTGGTTGGTGTAATATAAATTCGCATTAACCATTTGTATTGCAGTAACCTTAAACGTGAGTTAACTGATTGTTTCTGAGCCCTTATACAGACAGACTGCCATTCTTCCAGTGACAGGTTTACACCCAGATCTAATTTCCAGGCTTCTAGTTTCTGTCTTGAGTCTTCTGGGGAATTCACAACTATAAAATTGTAGATTCTGAAATCGCACCTTTATTTGCGCTATCTTTGCTAATAATTTCCTCTAGTTGGGATTTTGGTGGCTTATTTAAATCTTTGATCTTTGTCTTAATGTAACTTCTGAGCTGAAGGTATTTAAAGAAGTATTTTCTATTTATATTAAATTTCTGCTTTAGTTCTTCAAAAGACATCATACAAGTTGAATTTGGTTGATAAAAATCATGAATTCTATCTATTCCCTTTGTGGCCCACCATTTAAATACAGAGTCTGCTCTTCCAGGGGGGAAATCTTGGTTTCCCCAAATTGGAGTAAATTGTGATAGTGTAACTGGTTCTTTTATGAACTTCTTTACGTCATACCATATTTTGATAATGTTTTTAACAATAGGATTAACTGTTTTCCCCAACAGTCCTGGGATTGAATCAGAAAAAATGTATAAAGGTAAGGGTGGACTTATTGATTTAGATTCCATGTCTACCATTGAGGGACATCCCTGGTATTAAAGTAATATCTAACAGTTCTAAGTTGGGCTGCCCAGTAATACCACTTCAAATTCGGACACGCTAGTCCTCCCTCCTTGTGTGGTAAATGTAAGAGTGACATTCTAACCCTGGGCCGTTTATTTTGCCATAAAAACCCTGCAATTAATTTCTTAAAATTATTAAACCAGTTTACAGGAGGCGGCAGAGGGACATTCTGAAAGATATAAAATATTTTTGGAAGTATATTCATTTTGTAGGTGTTGATCCTGCCAATCAATGATAAGGGAAGGGGCATCCATCTATTGATATTTTCAGTGATCTCTTTTGTTAAACGTTCATAGTTCTTCTTTACAATCATATCTAGATTTGAAATTATGTCGATTCCTAAATATGTGAATTCTCTAACAACCGTTTTTGCTTTACTTTCTTTGAATATCATATCTTTTTGTTTATAGTTGAGGAACCGCATAATTACAGTTCTTGGGGGTGCTTCTGCATTCCTTGTCGCGCCAACGAGGTGGGCTCTTTCCAGAATCAGGGGATTTCTCAGGGGAGGCAGCTCCAACATTTCTGGTAACCAGCTTTCCAGAAATCCACAGGCATCAGAGCCCTCTGCGCCTTCGGGGAGATTCACCAGTCTAAGGTTGTTGAAGCGAGATCTCGTTTCCATGCCAGCTATTTTTTTCCTCCATTAGCTTCTTCGTTTCCTCCAAGCTCTTAACTTTGTTAATAAGCGACATTTGTTCGTCTTCCATTGTGGACAAACGTTCCTCTGCCTGCGTCAAACATTTCGTACATTCACTTACGTCTTTCCTCACTGTTTCTATAGCTGTCATAACACCATCAAATCTTCCAGATATCTCAGATTTTAAGCTCGTTATTGCTCCAAGTATATCTGCAGTGTCATCGAGTGAGGTATTCATTTCGCCGCTATTAGCTGCTAGTCCTTTATCAATTCCCTTGTTGCTGCTCAGCTCCTTGCTAGCTTTTTTGCTAGCCTCGTTTGTGCTAAGCTCCACGTTTGTGGACCGTAGTCCGTCAACTTGGACTGCGTAGTTAATTTTGATTTATCTTTGTTCGGTCTTCCAGGGCCTGGCATAGTTTCATCCAACTCGAACTTAGTAACCGTTGTTGTAGCGTCCAGTAATTTTTTTTTTAAAAGGGAATTTTCAGGATTTTTGTCAGGAGCAGTGTCGAACGCGACCTTCTACCTTGCGGTCATACCCGGAAGCCCCTCAACTGAATATCTTGGTATGATACTGATATGATTTGTATGTTTTTTTTAAAGTTTTTTATCACTGAAAAAATTGGGTGGAGGCTATTCATAACTCTTTGAGCTTTTTACCTCTGCCTGTGATGTGCTGACTGTTTCTAAATAATAAAAACTAAAAACTACTGTTCTGTCTATTACTTGTAAGCACAATCTACAAGGTTACAGAATAAGAAAGCAATGCTGTTAATGAGCTTATGTGCCAGATAAACACTGCACAACAACAAGCAAAATTAAAGCTGCAAGCAGCATTGGATGGCCCTTGCAGCTTAGCACCGCTCGGACTGAGTCGCTTCTGAGTTGTTCTGCTCTGGCGTTGAAAATTTGGCCAAAATTCGACCTTTTTGATGAAAGCTGCGCTCACTTCCTGTTTGGTGGATTAACTTCATGTCGTACTTTAAAAATGTTATCTAAACTTATTATACCTAATTAGAAAAAGTTTGAAACTGCTGGAGACTGGTAAGAAAGGTTAATCAACTAAGAAACCTGTAATTTGGTTGTCAGTGGGCGGGGCTAAAGTGATGTCAGTAGGTCACCTTGCCAATGTGTTCAGCAATCGTCCATGATAATGCACACAAAATTTGGCGTGGAATTTAGAACTGACCATACGTAATGGCCAGACATAAAATTGGCCGCTCTGCCACCCCCACATGATCCAGCCAGTAGTTACTGTTCAGAGTAGAATTCAACATCACCTAAGGTCTATTAGACGCTGCGTGAAGCTTGTATCAGTGAGAGTTTTAAAGGAGGACATCCAACAGTCAAACGTGACTTCCCCACTAAACATTAGCTGTCTAATGGACGTGCAGATCAGGTCTACAGTCCGTCGATCCAATACCAATTCTGGACGTGTCCAAGACATACAAACAAGGTCAGGAATTCGGACGTCTATCGACAACCACTCTTCAATAAACTTTTTTGGAGGTCATATAGAGATCCAAGACGGGTGCAGATTTATTCTTTTATTTTCTTAACATGAATGTAAATTATTTCTAATTAAACATAATTTAATTATTTATTTAAGTTTGTTATTTTTTTATTACATTTTCATACATTTACTCAAAGTGTTTTATTTTCAGTTTCAGTATTATTCAATTAATTAAATTACACTGCCTGGCCAAAAAAAGTCGCCACAATGCTGTGGCATTGTTTCGATAAGCTTCTGCAATGTCACAAGATTTATTTCCACCCAGTGTTGCATACATTTTTCACCGAGATCTTGCATTGATGATGGTAGAGTCTGACCGGTGCGCAAAGCCTTCTCCAGCACATCCCAAAGATCCTCAATGGGGTTAAGGTCTGAACTCTGTGGTGGCCAGTCCATGTCTGAGAAAGATGTCTCATGCTCCCTGAACCACTCTTTCACAATTCGAGCCCGATGAATCCTGGCATTGTCATCCATCAGGGAAGAAAAAAATCAATTGATGGAATAACCTGGTCAGTCTGAACCCAGACCTGGCCAACTGCAGCAACCCCAGATCATAGCACTGCCCCCACAAGCTTGTACAGTAGGCACTAGGCATGATGGGTGCATCACTTCACCTGCCTCTTTTCTTACCCTGATGCGCCCATCACTCTGGAACCGGGTAAATCTGGACTCATCAGACCATATGACCTTCTTCCATTGCTCCTGAGTCCAATCTTTATGCTCCCTAGCAAATTGAAGCCTTTTTTTCCGTTAGCCTCACTGATTAGTGGTTTTCTTAAGGCTACACAGCTGTTCAGTCCCAATCCCTTGAGTTCCCTTCGCATTGTGCATGTGGAAATGCTCTTACTTTCACTATTAAACATAGCCCGGAGTGTACTGTTGTTTTTCTTCGATTTGATTTCACCAAACGATCACTTAAACGTTTGGTAAACGTCTCTCCGGTAGACCCCTGGTTGTGTCTAAGCAACAGTTGATAAACCTGGTGGAGACAAGTCTAACCCCATCAAACCTGTATGTGCTGATTTAGAGAAAATAGAGAGAGAACAACAGCTTGAAGCACAGCAGAAAATCCTGTCTAACATCATGTGAATCAGTTAATGTAGACCCTAAGTGTTGATTGTCTTCGTCCATCTTCTCCGCCCCCTGAGCGACATCCCTAAGCGTCCTTTTGGCAGGTTCAGCTACCTGAAAAGGTGAGTCTTAACATGGAATATAGAATCATATGTTCATACCGGGCAGATTACGCCCAATTGTAGGTAATTATCAACTAATATTATTATCATCATTAAAGCAGGCCACATAGTGGCTTAATCAAATGGATCTTAGCCAAAAATATTTCATCATAATCAAAAACAATGTACCTGTTTAGCACAATTAGAAAACTTTTCACTTTAAAGCAGTCTCCATTTATTACCCAACACATGTCCTAAAAATCAACCTATGGAGAGGTGAACACATAACTAAAAATAACCTGCGAGGTCCTATTAATACTTTCATTCATGACATGTGTTTAACTAATTTCGTTTAATCAGTCTGTCATTAACTTTATCTGATTATCTATACAGCATTCATACCATTAAATGAAATATTCTGATTCCTTTAATATCAACATTATTCATTAAGTCACAGAAATCACTAAAGGATATCAGGTCAGACGGCGGGCCCCCTTTTCCCTTATGGGTTATTCTCTGTCAATCCAGTGAGCCTGATCACGGCCCCCTCTTTCTCACACCCTTGATTTGAGGGGCCCGACCCCTTAACCATCGGCATCTGACAGGCGGTTGGCACTCCCAGTCCCCCTGAGTCCATGGTTGTAGTTATTCCCCTAAGGATGAGAGCCTAAAGGGTGTCATCCTCTTGTATCAGTTTATCTTTGACTATGTGTTGCATCTTATGTGAAATCAACAGTTATGTTGTGTAAGCGTGTAGCAGTGAGCGGTGCGGCAGATGAGCAACAAGGGCAGATATATTAAATTAAGGCAGAAAAGAGATAATTAGAAAAGGCTCCAGAATCATATATTCATAACAATCCCCTGTTGAGGTGGGAAAAACCCACCTCAACAGGGGATCAAGTTAATTTACAATCTAAGTTGCAAACAACATCATCCATAAATAAATAACTCAGAAGCACATAGGAAGTTATAGTTTCTATTCATGAAATTATTTGAATTGATCAAATAGTTGAACACTCCTTTAACCCTTCTTGCAATTTATTCCACAATTTTCCACATTCACAGAAGTAAACATTTGTTTGTTTGTTGATTATTCACACAGTTTTATTTTAGAAATCCTTCTGGTTTCCACTAGGTCTGTTTTGAACGCTTCAAGTCTTTTTTTTTTTTTTAATCCACCAAGAATCAATAAGGTGGTCTTAGTGAAGTCCACCTTAAAGGTGTTGTTTGTCCGGTCCGTCCAGTCTGGAGAAGTGTCATGTTATCATTGTCGGGTCAGTGAGGTTCACAAGTCAGTCAGAACCTTGTACTTTTGGTCTCGGGTCGTTTGGTCATTTGCTATGTGCACATAATGTTTCATAGATCCAGCCTTTGATCAGTCAGCAAACCTTCCACACAGTGTGATGTTATTTCTGCAGTAGGTTAAGTTGTTAGTATCTCATGTTGACTGACATATACTGGAGAGGATCTCTGATTAAATAAACCTAGTTAGAGCTTCAATCCAGGTTAGTTTTGTGTCTGCAGACTTTAGCCATTTTTTTTCTTTTTGTATACATAGTTCTGTTAGCTCTCCATACTAACCCATGAGATGCTGGTTTGAAAACCTGCTGCAATTAACGTTTTACTCCCATTCATCTTTCAACTTCCCCTGGATCTTTATTGGAGAAAATGAGTGCCATCGTCAGAGCTCATGATTTCAGGCACTCCCATGGTGTGATTTCCTTGTCTTTCCCTTTTTGGAAGGAACCTTTTCCTTCAGTTTTGTGTTCTGCTCCCATTTTGGTAAAATCAATCATTATTTGCTTCCATGGAGCACTATAGACTGGAACGCTGCCCAGTCCAATTTTAATGAAACCTTTTGATTAAACTGATTGCAGATTTCAGACGGTTGCACAAAATATGTTGTGACATTTTTCAAATTATCCTTCAACTTATGACTTTTGAGAAATGGGACCTGTTGCTTTGAACCAGCACAGAGACTTCTGCTGTTTTCCTACTTCCCCTGTTGAGAGAGAAAAGGTTATCATATCTAAGGTTCTACTTCTAGAGAATCACATAAACTTCTGGTGGGCCGGTTTTGGCCCGCGGGCCTTGAGTTTGCTACATGCAGGGTAGAGTTACAATCTTTATCAGAGCTCTCAGCAGAGACAGGCTGCTGTGTGCAGAAGTTTTATCTTTGTTTTCAGGCAGCTGCATGTCTGTGTCGGGTTTAATGCTGCAGTCATTTCACAGAGCTGAGGAGAGAATTTAACTTCTCTCAAAAGAGGAAAAAATCAAACATGTACACAATCTGGGTCAAATATGGAATTATTTCCCTGTAAAATGAATCTTCTGCATGTACTTTTTAACAGGCCTCAGGATTATGGTTATGTTAGTTAAAGGCTGCTCTCTGTTCTTTAATTTTCTTGTCTGACACCATGCTTGAGTAGACTAGGTTTGTTTCGTGAGTTTTAACAGAAAGCAGGGGAGGCTCACACTGAGTTATAAACTATTTTCTTCTCCTGTTGTTTATGAATCGCAGTACCACGGCTGCTGTATGACAGAGTGGGAGAAAATGATTTACCTATAAAATCTCCATGAATTTCCAAAACATTCCCACAACCTGCATGTATTTGCACCAGCTGTTTAGAGTCCAGTTGTTGTTTTGTGGTTTCAGCTGGATTTATGATTCACTGTTTGCTGTTTTCCAGCAGTGCCCCAAAGGACGCTGGTGGATAAAGGCTTTTACTCTCATTCATACTCACTCAGTTTCTCATGGGGCCGCCCCCATGACTTGCTTTTTATTCACAACACTCAGTTCTGGCCCACCGGGTCGTATGACACGCTATGTTCCGAGCTCCCGGTCCAATTGAAAGCTCTCTAATTGGCTTCCAAGACACCAGAACACATTCGCTCCACCTGAGGATGGATTCAGCGTGCAGTCCTTGTTATCACAGCTAGGTTTCCAGACTACACACTTCCTCAATCCTCTGATCTCTTTCACACAGTACAACAAGTTATGTAAAAACATTAATCATCATTTACAATACTACTGTTTACCGAGGCGCGCCTGTAAAAACAGGTGGAGACTTATTTTGTATAACTTCGTACGCAAGTTTCCCGGAGTGTCAAGATCATTGAGTCATCTTCTCACCTTTAACCCAAAAATCATATTTATATTGTAACCCAGTTAGTTGCTAATTTATTGTCTGTTAACTTGTTGCCAAAGTTAGATTTGTTCAAACCTTAATTTTCCATAAAATTTTTGAAATCATCCCCAGAACAAAGTATTTATATAATTTACCCTGAAGGGTTCAACCAGAACCCTGTGGCAGACTGACAGGTTCTATTTGGTTCTGTTGTCATCCCAAAGAGAATTTAGATCCAATTTCACCTCAAGAAAATTCATAAGAAATTTAAGTTTTCACCCTCTAAAACTAAAACCCAGAAAATTGTTCCAACTTGCGAGCATCTGAACACATATAGTGAACACCGACCTTAGAGAAAAACAAATGAAAAACAAAACCTGGTGCCTCTAAAACGTTCATTAGTTGTCTGAACACAACTATGAATCAAAACCCAGAACAAAAAATGAGCTCACAGAAACTAAAAACATACCATTTGATCCATGAACCTTTCACTCATGTGGCCCACATCATTCATCATTCATACCTTGGGCCTTCATTCATTCCTGTCACACTCTTCTCAACCACACGTTTTCAACCCTCAAACACAATCTTTGGATTCTATTGTTCCTGAACCCCAGAGATCTCATGTCCTAAGTAGTAAAAATGTGTCCAATGAACCCATTTGTCAGGCTGGTCCCAGCCACCTTTTCGGGCCTTCTTCACCTAGGAAAAAATAAATGTTTAGGGTTATCGCTCACATCATCAGGAAAAATATATGGGACGACTCTTCATCACCTTTCCAGAGAAATTATGAGTATTGTGGCCGGCAACGCCTGAAAAGAAACAGTTTGATCATACAGTCATCCCAGTACAACAAATTAACAAGAACAAGAAATCAAAAACTTGGGGTAGTGAAATCAGCATTTTTCTTTCTTTCACCTTCTTCATTTCACAACACATAATCATATTTGTACATTGTTTTTTTCCATTATTATTATACAAAAAAGACAAAAAAAAAAACATTATTGCAGTCTTGCTGTGTACCAGCTTTTTTAAAGGAGTAAAAGAAAAGATAAAAAGAAATAGATTACTTATAAACAGAATCATTTCGTTCAGAAAAAGGAAAGTATAGCCTACCTTTGTAGCACCTGGTGGTCGGGACAAAAAACTATAGATATTGGCCCCCTTGTAACCTTTTTTACGCATCAAGTAGTGAAAGTTGAAAATTAATTTGTACTTCTGCCTCCTAAAAACCTTTTTTATGCAAAAAATATAACTGTGACATCTAAACATTATTAGTTAAATTTTTTCAGTCCAAACCTTTCCTTTTTTCATTTCTTATCCATCCTTCTATTCTTACCTTCTTATTTGATTTTGGATCACTGCAATGCTCCTCGTTATGCACAGCGTCCTGAGTGCCTTGTTGCTGGAAAGCTCTTATATAAATAAATTTGACTTGACATAAAGGGGTTGTACAATTCCCCTGGCATTTTATTGCTTTTAATTCCATCAATTAAATCAACTCTATCATTTAATGCAACTACTACTTTTGGTGAAAACCAAGTTTTAATATAGGACATTAATTTTTAATCTTGTCAGAAGGCGATGGTAGATTTATTCTGTTCAAAATTATATAAAGTTAACAGCGTTTTTTTTTCCCCCGTCTTAAATGAGTGAAAGTTTTTTTTCCAATTTAATCACTGCAATTAATTGTTGTAAAGTTTTCAAAAAATCATCCTTTGGAGTCAGATAAAATCTGAGTCTAACTGGTCGGTTTAAAATCTTAATTTAATATTGGTTGGAAGCCTGTTGCCTTGAAATTGTCACATTATCGTTCTGAGAATTTTTTTTTGTTTCCAGCTCGTAAAAAGTTTTCCACAACTGCTGCTGCCAATCTAGAATATGCTGATGTTATTTATGGCCACAGAAACTAATCTTCATCCCCTCAAACTTTGAAATACTGCGTACTTAGAAATACTTAATCCACTTTAATTCACAATATGGCCTGAGAAATACTTGTCAGTTATCTGTATGGGGTTTTAAACCCCCAAAGGTAAGGAAAAATTAGACGTTTTGTATTTCAGTTTAAAGTTTCATCAGCTTTAATACTTTGCCTCATTCACTTACTGTATCACTTTTTATTAAATTTTTACTTTTTGTAAAACATCTTTTCTCTTGCTTTCAGTAAGAATAAAGGTTTTCATTTTTTCTGGACTTAATCCTCACAGAGATGTGAACATGAACTCTGTATGTGTGGTCTTATTTGTGTCTGGATGTTAAGTGTCATGCAGTTGCTATGCTGGTGGTTGTGATGTTGGTTTGTGTGACAATGTGGTTGTGAGAGTGTTTTTGTGGGTCCTTTGAGAATGTTGTGGGTATTTCTGTGTATTTTTTTTATATTTTTTTTTCTTTTCTTGTTTTATCTTCTGTTCTGCAAGGACCCTTCAAAATTGAGATGGTGCATCTCAAGGGTTTACCCTTAAAAAAACCAGTTGTCAGTGCTCCCCAATTATACCTTTTATTTTCTTTCCATACCTCGATTGATCTCTTTCTGTGTGGTGTAGGCTAAAAAAGGGGCAGAGTATTGTGTTCATTAATTGTGAATGTATTTTTTAAATCTGAAACCTATAAACCTTTTTAAAATCTGGTTTCAATTACATTTAACTGTAACTGAGGCTGTAAAAAAAACTCACCCCCTCATCTGTTTAGAAGCTTAATGAAATGATGAGCCAAAAATGAAGGTATTTTTAGTCTTATACTCTTAGTTTGTTTTGCCCATTTTTATAAACCACCGTACAGTTTCCTTTTAATTATACTTTGTATTTATTTCAAGTAAATAAAGTTTTTTTCATTTAGTCCAGTCCAGTAATTCTTTTAAAGGTGCATTTCATCTTGTGTTAAATTTTTGAGTCTAATTTTAATCATTCTGACTGGAAAAAGTCAAAACCTCTTTTAAAATCATGTTTTGAGGGGAGAATTGTCCTTTTCTGGCACTTCCTTTTCGTGTTATCAAAAAGAACTGACATTATATTATTAGGGGTACTGCTGGATCAGACTGCTCTTGTAATCTCTAATGTTTTTGTGATCCCTTATTTAATAAATAACACTGAGCGTCAGACTTTTTAAAATTTTTTTTACCTTTCAAGCAGGCGGTCCATGGTCGGACTGCTTTTCCAGACCTAAAACCAAAAATTTAAATTAGTTTCATACCCAGAAAAAATTTAAATCAAATGTATCCTGCCACATACCCCCAAATTTTTTTACATAACATGAAACAGACATTCATTTCAAAAAAAACAGACAGACAAATGGACAGACATTGGCCACATAAATTTTTGATTACCCTGTAAATACAGCTTTTTAGAGTGGAACCCTTTGTGTCATTTAAAATTTAAAGATTATTTTTTTACCCTTTTCTGGTGTCGACAATTATTCCAGGGACTCAAACAAGCTCCGTCAAACTGATGTTTTAACCTGTTAAAGCATGTTTGTTGTTGAAACTTGCTAATATATTTCTCCTCCCTGTGTCTTTCTAGTGATTCTCTCAGTCATTTTCTCACACACACGTTCACACACTCTGGCTGAGCCTGTTAGCTTAGCCTGTTAGCTTAGCCTGTTAGCTTAGCCTGTTAGCTTAGCATGTAGCTTAGCATGTTAGCTTAGCATGTTAGCTTAGCATGTTAGCTTAGCATGTAGCAGTCAATGTCCAACAGTCTTAATGTGTCCTCCGTCACTTCAGTCATCTCACTCTCGCACATCCACACTGGCCAGTTGTGTTACACTTTTATACTTTTTACAGCTATATATATATATATATATATATATATATAATTATATATATTATTATATATATATATATATATATATATATATATATATATATTATTATATATATATAATATATATTTTATATATTATATATATATATATAATATTATATTTTTTTTCTTCACAGCTGGTTTCCACAAGGAAGACTTTCCCCTCGGCAGTATCTTTCGGACTTTTTTTAACGAGGTCCAGGACCCACAAACCTTACCCAAGTTTGCGCATCACCTGCATGCTTACGATCAAAAGGAGTGGGCAGATTTGAGATCTTTTAAGAAGATCAGGGACGCCGTTTTAAACCCCATACACCCCCCCCCCGGTAGTATCTTTTGACCCCCTTCTTATGGAAAGGTCGGGACCCAAAAACCCTAACCGAGTATTAGCCTTACGTGCCTCATACAGGGAGTTCACTTTAATATTGTGTGCATGGGAATCCGTTTTTCCCTGCATACAAAAAGGAAATTCAACCTTCTCCCCTGAGTTCTCTATTTTCTTTTAGAAGATTGTACCCTTTCTTCCTGGACTGCCCCCCGTTAGAGTCGCACTGCTTATCTACACGCCTTACGGTTTTTAACACGTACATAACAATTATTCTGAACCTTTTCTCTGCCTCCAAGATTTACAAAAAAAGCTCACTCAGAAAATACAACCAGCACAGTGTTTTTACAGGAAAAACACTGGATATTTTTTAATAGGATCTCCTTACCTGTTTGCGGCCGCAGCTGTGATGTGTTGTCCTTCCGTGGCAAGTGGTTTTCGCTTCCGGGGCGCGGACGGAAACACCAATTTGTTCCGAGGCTACCGCCCCCTGCTGGCGGTCAGACCCCTCGGAGCTCCTCCGGTACTTGTTCCCCATGAAGCGATCACACACTCTATCTAAAGACTCTTGAAGGAACGACTCTCAACCAGTTTCTAACTTTTAGCTCTTGTTATTCTAAGTTAAGGCAGAGGAATGATTACAGAGATCAGCGCTGAGGCTCCTGTCTCGGACCGTCGCCGTCTGTTAGAGGATGACGAAGAGCCCCGATAGAAGGTCCCATACAGTTTTATATCTGGCAATCCAATGAAATGGATGTGCTCTCCCTTAGTGATTATCAGTAGACTATGTGTCACCATTGTGGTGTCTATCTGTTAGCTTGTGTAGTAGCGGGTGTCCATCCTTAATCTAAGTGTGCTGTAGCTTTCTAATCAAACCAGTAATACCAGCTCCTCCACTATCTACCCCAGTGCCCCAGCTTCAGGTCATTTATGACAAACCATGGGCCATTTATCCTTGTACTGTGTGTATCCTTGGGTCATCTGTCCTTGTACTGTATGTCATGAGCATTTGTATCATATTGTAACAGAAAGGAAACATTAGAATTTATACTTTACTTCACTACTGCATAAAGGGGAAAAAACAGCTATGAGCCTATTAATAAAGATTATTCCTTACAGTTGGAAAAGTTCTTCACCAAATTTGGTAGTTTCTTTAATCTCCTTAGATGTAATCTCTGCTTGCTGCATGCCAATGATTTGACCCTTCTGAAACAGACTGACATCTTCACCACGGGGTGTGTTTTTCGACATGGATGTTTAAGAAATGAGAGCCAACTCACTGAACCAGTCTGGATTAAACAACTTATTGCCAGCTGAAACATAGTCGCCCATGCAGTAATTATCCAGTGGGAGGCTCGTACCTATTTGCTTAGTTAAATCCAGGTGGCGACTTTTTTTTGGCCAGGCAGTGTATTATTACATTTTATTCAAAAAGCTTGTTTCAAAATTTTTCCTTTGGCAACATACTCATGTACAGCAGGTGGCGGTGTATACCGGTGAAGTTGTTTGCTCTCCTCCATTAAGAAAAAGAAGAACTGTATTCAATTGGCTTTGGAACCTCAGCATTCTGATTTGAACCACTCAATGCCATTGTGATTGGCTAAGGCAACACTCGGTCATGACTCAACCAGTCAACGGTGCTCTTGCTGATCAGCATGGCTTTAACTACCATGTCTTAAACTACCAAAACCTGTTGGCTCTATTGGCCTTCACCTCTTCAGCTAACATAAGCTAAAACTTCTGTCTACCTCAAAGTCCTTCCTGGAGAGAATTGGCTTTATTTTAGCCAACTGCCTTAACTGATAGAAACTGCCCTTATCTGACCATCAAATTAAAGGTCAGTATCCACTTTAACCCCAAGGATATTGTTAGGAATAACCTTTATTAATATGACTCATAGCTGTTTTTCCCATTTATACCATAGTGATATAAAATATAAGTTCTAATGTTTCCCTTTTGTTACAATAGGATAAGAATGCTCATCGACACACATTACAAGGATAAATGGCCCAAGGGTTGTCATGAATGACCTGAGGCTGGGGCACTGGGGTAGATAGTGGAGCAGCCGGTATAAATGGTTTGATTAGAAAGCCACGGCACACTTAGATTAAGGATGGACACCCGTTACTACACAATCTAACAGATAAACACCACAATGGTGACACATAGTCTACTGATAATCACTGAGGGAGGCCACATCCATTGCATTGGAGTGCCAGATATAAAACTACATGTGACCTTCTTTCAGGGCTCTTCGTCATCCTCAGCGCTGATCTCTGTAATCATTCCTCTGCCTTGTCCGAGCTACCGCACCCTGTTGGCGGTCAGACCCCTCGGAGCTCCTCTGGTACTTGTTCCCCATGAACCGATCACGCACTCTTTCTAAAGACTCTTAAAGGAACGACTCTCAACCAGTTTCTAACTTTTAGCTCTTTTTATTCTAAGTTAAGGCAGAGGAATGATTACAGAGATCAGCGCTGAGGCCCCCGTCTCGGACCGTCGCCGTCTGTTAGAGCATGACGAAGAGCCCCGATAGAAGGTCACATACAGTTTTATATCTGGCACTCCAATGCAATGGATGTGCTCTCCCTCAGTGATTATCAGTAGACTATGTGTCACCATTATGGTGTCTATCTGTTAGATTGTGTAGTAGCGGGTGTCCATCCTTAAGTGTGCTGTAGCTTTCTAATCAACCCAGTTATACCAGCTGCTCCACTATCTACCCCAGTGCCCCAGCTTCAGGTCATTTATGACAAACCATGGGCCATTTATCCTTGTACTGTGTGTATATGAGCATTCTTATGCTATTGTAACAAAGGAAAACATTACAACTTATACTTTATTTCACTACTGCATAAATGGGAAAAACAGCAATGAGCATATTAATAAAGGTTATTCCTTACAGCCTTAAATTAGATTGAAGGAGCTAAAAGTTAGAAACTCTATGAGAGTCGTTCCTTTAAGTCTTTAGATAGAGTGTGTGATTGCTTCTGGGGACCAAGGACTGGAGGAGCTCCGAGGCGTCTGACCGCCAACAGGTTGCGGTAGCTCGGACAAATTGGTGTTCCCGCCCGCCCTCCGGAAGCGAAAAACCACTTTTAGATAGGGTTGCCACAGAAGCACAACACATCACAGCAGCGGCCACAAACTAAAAGGTAGGGAGATTCCTATTAAAAAATCTCCAGTGTTTTTCCTGTTAAAAGACTGGCTGTGTTGTTAGTTCTGAGTGTGCTGTTTTTGTAATTCTTATAGACAGAGAAATGGTTCAGAATAATTGTTGTTAACGCGTTAAACCGTAAGGTGTGTAGATAAGCTGTGCGACTCTAACGGCGGCAGTCCGGGAAGAAAGGTACAGTCTTCTAAAAGAAACTAGAGTCTAGGGGTGTAGGTTTCAAGTTCTTTTATTGTATGCAAGGGAAGATCGGTTTCCCTCGCACACAATATAAAAGCCACCTCTCTGAATGAAGCACGCAAATACTCGGTTAGGGTTTGTAGGGTCCCGACCGTTCCATAAGAACGGTCAAAAGATAGAGGGGAAGTGTATGGGTTTAAACAGCCTCCCTGATCTTCTTAAAAGATCTAAAAGCCGCCCACTTCTTTGAAAGTAAACACGCAGGGATATAGATGCCCATACCCGGGTAAGGTTGTTGGGTCCTGACTATTCCATAAGAACAGTCAAAAATACTGCTGGGGGGGGTGATACGAGTTTGAAAGGCCTCTCTAACCTTGTTAAAGAAAAAGGTTTAAACGCCGCCCGCTCCTTTTTATTATTTTGAGTAAACAGCTGTATAAATATAAAAGTGTAACATCAATTGGCCAGTGTGAATGTGTGTGAGTCGATAACAGTGAGCTGATGGGGGACACATTACACTGACGGCCTTTGACTGCTACATGCTAAGCTAACAGACCCTAGCTCACTGAATAAACTCTGCTGTGAATAAGCTTTGGTGTCTGAGAGATAACGAAATAAACTCTCATGTGGACCAGGAAACGGTGCTGTACCGCCTGGTTGGCCAGAGTGTGTGAAAGCGTGTGTGAAGTGAGAGAATGACTGAGACATCACTAGAAAATGAGCTCCCTACTTTGTTCTCTAGGAGCAGGTTGGAGACGGGGGAGGAGAAACATACTTGCAAGTTTCACACAAAAGATGCTTAAAAAGTTAAAACAACAGTTTTGATGGAGCTTGTTTGGGTCCCGTAAATAATTGTCGACTCACCAAAAAAGGTAAGAAATAATTTTTAACATTAAGTGACACAAAGTGGTTCCACTCTAAAATGCAGTAGGGCAATCAAACTTTTTATGTGGCCAATGTTTGTCCATTTTTGTCTTTTTTGTGAAATGAGTGTATGTATTAGGGTATATGTGGCAGGATACATTTAATTTAAATAGTTTTTTGATATGAAACTAATTGGAATTTTGAGTTTTTAGGTCTGGGGAAGCAGTCCTGGCCATGGACCGCCTGCTTGAAAGGTAAAAACATTTTAAACTGTCTGACGCTCAGTGTTATTTATTAAATAAGGTATCCCAATAATAATTAGAGACTACAAGAGCAGGTCTGATCCTCAACAGTACCATAATAATTTTAGGTCAGGTCTTTATGATAACACGAAAGGAAACGCCAGAAAGGGACAATCTCTCCCCTCAAAACATGATTTTAACAGATGGTTTGATGCTTTTTCCAGTCAGGTTCAGAATGATCAAATTAGACTCAAATTTAAAACAAGATGAAACGTACCTTAACAGAATTACTGGACTGGACTGAAATGGAGAAAACTTGAGTTAACCGAAACAAACTTTAGTTACTTGAAATAAACACAAAGTATAATTAAAAAGGAAACTGTACGGTGTGTTTATAAAACTGGGCAAGACAAACTAAGATTATAAGACATAACATGCCCTTCATTTTTGTGTTCATCAATTTCATTAAGCCTTCTAAACGGATGAGGAGTGACTTTTTTCCACAGGACTCAGTTACAGTTAAATGTAATTAAACCACATTTTAAAATGGTATCGTGTCGTTTTTCTTCTTTAAAAAACAAATACTCTGACCCTTTTTGATGCCTACACTACACATAAGAAAAGACCAATCGAGGTATGGAAAAGACATTAAAACAAGCACTAGAACTAAGGAAATTAGCACTTCGCATTATTAGAACAATAGCAACTAATAAAAACTAGTGACCCCATTCTTAAATATAAGTACTTACTGCATTAGATAATATAGATAGATCTAAATAAAGCTAGATTAGAATAGAACATTCAGAGCCGTTATAATCTTGCTGATGAAAACCACAAAAATTGTTATGGAACCAGATGATTACAAGAGAGCAGCTTTATCATGGCCAAACAGAGACATTTGTAGTGAAGACCCAATGTCCTTCGACCTGATTTTGAGTTTATTTAAGCCTAACTATCATGACACAATACCAGTAGTGACAGGTCTTATTAACATCTTGGATGGCACATATTATGTATGGAAAGAAATAAAAGGTATAATTGGCAGCACTGACAACTGATTAATTCAAGGGTAACCCCTTGAGATGTACCATCTCATTTTTGAGAGGGTCCTTGCAGAACAGAAGATAAACAACAGTAAAACGTATCAAATAAATGTGAAAAAATCACACAGAAATACCCACAACATTCTCAAGGACACACACACACACTCTCACAACCACATAGTCACACACACTCTCACAACCACCAGCATAGCAACAGCATGGCACATACACTTAACATCAAGACACACACACAAAAAAATAAGACCACACATACAGATGCAGAGTTCATGTGCATATCTCTGTGAGGATTAAGTCCTTTATTCTTACTGAAACCAAGAGCAAGATGTTTTACAATAAAGTAAATATGAATAGCAGTAATACAGCTAAGTAAGTGAGGCAAAGTATTCCAAGCTGATGAAGCTTTAAACTGAAATGCAAAACGTCTAATTTTTCCATTTTCTTGGTGTAAAACACATAAAGATAACTGATCAGTATTTATCAGGCCATATTGTGAATTAAATTGAAATATGTACTTCTAAATACGGAGTATTTCAAAGTTTGAGGGGATGAAGATTAGTTTCTGTGGCATGACCATAAATAACATCAGCGTGTTCTAGATTGGCGGCACAGTTGTGTGAAAACTCTTTTACGAGCTGGAAAGGGAAAACTTTCTCAGAACGATAATGTGACAATTTTAAGGCAACAGGCTTCCAAACGATATTAAATTTAGGATTTTAGCTCGACCAGTTAGACTCAGATTTTATCTGATTCCACAGGATGATTTTTGAAAACTTTACAACAAATAATTGCAGCGATTAAACTTGGAAAAACTTTCACTCATTTAAGACTTACAGCAGTAGGAAACATGCTGCTAACTGTCTATAATTTGAAAAGAATAAATCTACCATCGCCTTCTGACAAGATTTAAATTAATGTCCTATATTAAAACTTGGTTATCACCAAAAGTGCTAGTTGCATTAAATGATAAAATAAAATCCCTGGCGGATTATACATACCGATTTATGTCAAGTCAAGTTTATTTATATAGCGCTTTTCAGCAGCAAGGCACTCAGGACGCTGTATAAAGAGGAGCATTGCAGTGGTACGGAAAATCAAACAGAGGTAAGAATAGAATGACGCATAAGAAAATAAACGGAAAGTTGGACTGAAAACTAAATCTTAACTTAACTAATAATGTTTAGATGTCAGTCATTATTTATGCATAAATAGGTTCATTGTGGTAGGCAGAAGTACAAATTAATTTTTCAACTTTCACTACTTGATGCTGTAAAAGGGTGACAAGAGGCCAAGTATCCATAGTTTTTGTGTCAGACCACCAGGTGCTACAAAGGTAGGCTATACTTTCCTTTTCTGAACAAAATGATTCTGTTTATAACTAATCTATTTGCTTTTTATCTTCTTTTACTCCTTAATAAGCTGGTACACAGCAAGACTGCAATAATGTTTATTTTTGTCTTCTTTGTATATAATAATAATGGAAATAACAATGTACAAATATGATTATGTGTTGTGAAATGACGAAGGTGAAAGAAAGAAAAATGCTAATTTCACTACCCAAGTTTGTGATTTCTTGTTCGTGTTAATTTGTTGTACTGGGATGACTGTATGATCAAACTGTTTCTTTTCAGGCGTTGCCGGCCACAATACTCATACTTTCTCTGGAAAGGTTGATGAAGAGTCGTCCCACTATATTGCCTGATGATGTGAGCGATAACCTTAAACATATATTTTTCTCCTAGATGAAGAAGGCCTGAAAAGGTGGCTGGGACCAGCCTGACAAATGGTAAAAAAAAATCATAAAAAATAGAAAATGCATCTAAATGAAAAAAAAATGGGTGTGCCTCCTTCTCCCAGTCTAGTAGGATGATTTAAGAGTGATTTTGTGTGAATTGGTCACATGACCTGGAAGCTATTGAGGAAAAATGCTAATTTTTGACCCAAAAAATTCCTAAAAAATATAAAAATGCCTAAAATGGAATAAAAAATGGTGTGCCTCATCTATCCAGTGTAGTAGAACAATTTCAGATAGATTTTGTGTCAGTGGGTCACATGACCTGGAAGCTATTGAAGAAAAACGGTGAATTTTAATGTAAAAAATTCATAAAAAAATAGGTAATGCATCTAAATGAGAAAATAATGTTTGTGCCTCCTTCTCGCAGTCTAGTAGGATAATTTTAAGAGTGATTTTGTGTGAATTGGTCACATGACCTGGAAGCTATTGAAGAAAAATGCTAATTTTGGACTAAACAAATTCCTTAAAAATGTAAAAAGGCTTAAAATGGAATAAAAATGAGTGTGCCTCATTGATGTACTCTAGTAGCATAATTTACCATTGTTTTTGTTTCAGTTGGTCACAAGACAAGGAATTTATTTATTTTTATTTTCCACGATTGTTTGGTTCGGAAACTTATTGACGGTCCCTAATTGAACCACCCTGCGTCAGAAGAGAGAGCAACTGAGAGCAGGTAGCCGAAATCTGAGTGCCTGAATCGGATCAACCGTGAGCTAGATGCCGCTAACTCCGCGGAGCTTGAATATCCAATATCCAACTTCAAACTAACTTCACCGCGGTGAACAGAGGTGGTGCTGCACGCAGCACGTCTACAGCTGTTTTCCTAAATTTCCGGGTCTGTGCTCTGTCCCGCCCCCGTCATCTCTGTCCAATGGGAGCAATGATCGTCACCCGCGTGGCTTTGTTTACAAGTAATAGTTCACTTGCAAAAAGTACAACGTGAAAGCAAACCGCACCAAACAAAACAAAAATATAAAGTCCGCTTTTGCTTCGGACCAAAAAGCGGACCAAAGGACTTTCCTGGTGTGAATACACCCTAGCTAGTCCATTGCCATACCCCTGATGCCCACCCACTATGCCAAACCAGAGAGGAAAAAATTGTGGTCCACTGTATAGAACGCAGCACCTAAATCCCAAAGGACAAGAACCCAATCCCCAGAGTCAGTAGCTAAAAATATATCATTAAAAACTTTTTAAATGGGTTGTTTCGGTACTGTGTAAGGTTTTAAAACCAGACTGGAAAACCTCTAAAATATCATGCTCCTCCAAGAAGGCCATCAACTGACTATAAACCACCTTCTCAATGAATTTAGAGATGAAGGGTAATTTAGAAATTGGCCTATAATTAGCAGGAACTGTGGGATTGTTTTAAGTTTACGGGAAATACGTGAGGACAATCTGCTGTTAACAATAGCAAGAACAGAATCCACCAGAGAGGTAAAGACCTCTTTGAAAAATCGAGGAGAAACAACATCATATAGGGAACCTGCAGGCTTCAAGTGGCCAACAATGTCGTGTAAAAATGACAGTCACAAGCTCAAACTGGTCAAAAGCAGCAGAGCAGGTAACAGAGACTGATGGATCATACCCAGTATAAGAGATAGAGGCCCTAGTGGATAAAATCTTGTCAATAAAGGATTGAAGAAAATTTTCACAAGTCACATAACATGAATTAAGATTAATATGAGGAGCATTAAGAACACAGTCAATAGTCCTGAACAAGACACAAGGTTTGTGACAGACACGGTAATGTCAAAGAACCGATGTTTTATAACGTTGCCAGCAGTCTTAATATTTGAAAGAACACCTGCAGTTTGTCCTTCTGCAGATACAAATTATTATAAGATTTTTGAAAAGAAACAAAATATTTAATAGAATTTGATGATATATTATGTAATAGGCCTACTGATATTAATCCATCACGAACCACACTCCATAACAGTTGGTGGCGGTGATGCACACCTCAGGTTTTTTGCCAACCGCCAACAAACACAAGAAGAAGAAGAAGAAGAAGAAGAAGAAGAAGAAGGCTACCAGCCAACATTTTTCACACTCCTTACCGGTCGGTGGCGGTAATGCACCATTAATTTGTTCTCCAACCGCCAATAAACAACACAGAAGAAGAAGAAGCGTAACAGCAGTTTTGATCCTGAGACGCTGCAGAAAGCGATTGTTCAGACTGATTGTTTTTTACTGGATTTGCTGACATCCTTGCTGCTTCCATGCACTACCAGACATGACAGAGAGACAGGACAATCAGGTGACAGTCATAATTGACATAATTTGGAATTATGGGTCCGTTCTCGTTTTGCTTTAGCGCCCAGAACTTGACCAACTAAGTTCCGTTTTTAACCACGAGCAAGACTAGAAGCAGCTAAAGATTTTCTGCTGTAACAGCCAGAGGAAGCGGAAGCTGAGGTTCTCAGTAGTTAACGGGAGTCTGATAACAAATATAAAGGTGCTTGCTGCAGATTTATTATCAGGCCTACAGATCCAAGGCAAAGGGACGGCAGCATTACGTTCACATTTCTTTCCGAGCGGCTTGATCTCCATTAAAGCTCGATATATTTTTACTTTATGTTGTATTGTGGAAAATTAAAACTTGTTTATTCTTGGAACTTCCACACCGATGCTTCAACTAACAATGTCCAAATAGTTTTTTTTTGCTTTTTATTATTTTTAGTAGTGGAGTTCCGGAACATCTTTGTGGGACTCTAAGTCATATTAGAAGAACATTAAAATGTAATTATCTATATATTAGCAGTAGATACAACTATAGGCTAAAATAACACATAGCAATGTGAAGAATTATGAAATTGCTTTTACTGTTCTTGGTTTTACTGATTTATAGTTTTTGGTGACTGCTTTGTGATTGGTGTGGGAGTTGTGACGCTCATTGTCAGTGAGAAGTAACATTTTTCTTTGTATTTACCTAATCCAGTCTGTACCTCTCTGTACTTCGGACATACAGGGAAATTGTGCCAGAGAGCCAATACGTTTTTGGTGCTCTTGTTATAACAATATTTATTTATGTAATTGCAACATCCTTACTTGCAGCACCATGTACTGTGTGTTTTCCATTACAAGGTAGAGGAGGCTGACCAGATTTACCTGCTCATGAAGGAGGACTATCGGATATCTAGGAATGTACGTCTGGCATGGTTTGTCAGCAAACTAAATCAAATCATCTGGCCAGCGTCTACATCTGGATTGGTAAGTTTCCCAAAGATATCAGGTTGAGTTCCTCTTTATCTGCTATCACATGCTTTCTGTGCCTGTGTATGATCTGATGATTTCCAAAGTCTGAGTTGAAAAAATAAAGTTCTCATGTACTGACTGTCATCCCAAATATGTTATGCTGGCTGTTCTGCTGTACCTCATACAATCAAACGTTTAATATGGCTGCCTCTTAGATCAATTGGCACACCCCTCAGCTAGTCAGCTGTTTACAGCTGTTACTTGATCCTTTAGAGGTAAGTATCAACGTGAAAGTAGCAAATGTAGACAAAGGGGCAAGGGGTTTAACTGTATGCTTTACCCAAATGGTTGTGCTTTATAAGCTTTTGAATCTCTTTCATAGCAGTCAGACAATATAATTATGAACCTGAAGAAATAAGTACAATGTGGATACTTAAAAGTAGGGGTGCCCAAGTCCAGTCCTTGAAAGCTACCGTCCTGCATCCTTTAGATGCGCCGCTGCTCCACCACACCTGAATCTAATGAATGTCTTGTTAGCAGACCTCTCCAGAGCTGAATGACTGCTGATGTGGGAATTCAGAAATTTGACTCAGGAGTGTTGGAGAAGGTCTAGTAGCTCTCCTGGGGCCTCATGTACGTTGCGTACTTACACACAAAAACCTTGCGGCGCTATGTTTTATGCACAATTTGGCATGTACAAAAATTAATGTTGCACAAAAGTGTGCGGTAGACGCGCAAACTTTTTCAATCGACAATAACGACCTCACCTAAATCCACTGAAATATGACTCTATTCAGTTTTATTTCATTCATGTAGCATCAAACCTGATGTTTTTCATGAGTCTGAGCTTTTATGGTTCAAACCCGAGCCATAAAACCTAGTCATATTTAACCTCATACAATAACGTAACACAACTCTGAAAATGATGGAAACAGCCTCAGTCGGATGTAAACTGTAAAACTTACTCTGTTTTTGCCTCCTGTAAATGCGCATTGGTCTGTGCAAGAAGCATAAAATGCATGTGAATCATCTAAGGAGCACTTTCATTCTCACTGAAAAAGAAAACGGTGTCAGGTCAGCAGATTAATTCCTAACAATTGAGGTTTGATGACGGAGACACATGTCCACCCCCACTGTAAATAGTGTTGGCGGAGCACTGTTTGCCCTTCCTGAGGCGCAGAACGGTTTGCCAGAATTGCTTCGAGGTCAACCGGCAGTCCTCCATGGCCTCACCGAACTCTTCCCAGGCCCGTGGTTTTGCCACTGCCACAGCGTGGGCCGCATCACGCTTGGCGTCACAGTACCCTTTAGCCGCCTCAGGAGTCCCACAAGCCGCAAGGACTCCTTCTTCAGCTTGACAGCATCCCTTACTGCTGGTGTCCACCACCGGGTTCGGGGATTGCCGCCGCGACAGGCACCGTAGACCTTATGGCCTCAGCTAAGGGCCGCAGCATTGACAATAGACATGGAGAACATAGTCCACTCGGACTCTATGTCTCCAACCTCCCCCGGAATCTGGTCAAAGCTCTCCCAGAGATGGGAGTTGAATACAGGCTCCGGCAGATGTTCCCAGCAGACCCGCGCTATACGGTTTTGCCTGCCAAGTCTGTCCGGCTCTCTTTGGCTCTCCGACTCTTGAACATCGTGTTCATTATGGACAATCTGTGACTAGCACAGAAGGCCAAATAATGTCCAGGTGTCACTGTCGTTTCCTACGTGGGCTTCTTAGTCCCCCAGCAGAATAACTGAGTCCCCTGGAGGGACATATGCAGCAACCCCTTCAGGGACGCCAAAAAGGCCGAGTACTCGGCAGTACTGCTCTGTCATAGGCCGAAATGACAGTCAGAGACCTTTCCCCGACCCGAAGGCGCAAGGATGCAACCCTTTGTCCACCGGGGTAAACCCCAACACGAGACTGCTGAGCTGGGGGGCAACAAGCAACCCACTCCAGCCTGCTGTCTCTCCCCACGGGCCACTCCAGAGTAGAAGAGTGTTGAACCTTCCTCGAGGAGCTGGGTTCCAGAGCCCATGCTGTGCGTGGAGGCGAGCCCCACTATTTCTAGTCGATATCTCTCGACCTCCCACACAAGCTCAGGCTCCATCCCCCCCAGCAAGGTAACATTCCACGTCCCTAGAGCCAGCCTAAGCATCTGGAGATCGGGCCGTCGAGGTCTCCACCTTCGTCTGCTGCCCAATCCTCTTTGCACTGGTCCGTCATGGTTCCCCCTGCAGGTGGAGGACCCACTTGGGCATGGCCTTGTGTCTCTCGTTTGGGCTTGGCCCAGCCGGGTCCCGCAAGCAGGGGCCCGGCCGGGTCCCGCGAAGAGCAACCTGGCCACCAGGTCCTCTCCGATGAGACCCAACCAGGCCTGGCTTCAGAGGGGGACTCCAGCTCCGCTGTATCGGGTGAAGTCACGTGCCACGATTATGTGGTCCTTATGAAGGCATCTTGAACCGCTCTTTTTCTGACCCGTCACACAGAGCCTGTTTGCCATAGGAGACCCTACCAGGGGCATTTAAGCCCTAGACAACATAGCCTCTAGGATCATTCGAGCACTCAAACCTCTCCATCACGTTAAGGTGGTGGTTCAAGGAGGAGGGATTTTCATACGGTCACATTATTTTATATTGTTGTAGTTAATAAAAACATTTTTTGGCCCAAAATCTTTGCCCTTTGTTTTATCATCATCATAATAATAATAACAATAATAATAATAATTGGTTTCAGTGATACTAGGCCTGTATTTACTTGGTATCGAATCGATACCAAAATGCGTTTATGTGATTTCCAGAAAGACATTCCTTTTATCAGTCTAATCAGTGTTTGGACTTTGCCCTGTATAGTTTACCATTTGTCAGTTGTCTGCCCATCTGTGTCTCATTTTATGAGAGCCTAATTCAATCAGGATGTTTTCCAGAAATGGGGAGATATGCATAGTACCAGCCAAACAGCTTTAGTGGATGTGTAGAAGAGGAACATTTAATTTGGGTCATCCTAGAACACAGATAGTTTAGGCCAGGGGTCCCCAGTTAAAATAGCAGGAGGTCCACTCCCTCCCTCATCCAAAAACTTTGGGGTCCGAACATTTTAAATCATGAGACAAAAATATTTTCTTTCATCTTTATTTAACATTTAATTAACACTAGAGTTTTTTTAACTACTGATCAATTATTCATAGGCCCATAATATCATCTGCTGAACTGAAAAGAGCAATCCAATTAAGGTACTAACATTAAACACACTTGGCTCAGTTGAGCTGGGTCTGTGCAACTTGGCATAATGCTTCTCTTTGTGCTTGTGACAGGCATGGCAATTTACTTAACCTTTTCCTTAAGTTGTTGTCATTCTTTTCCATCTTAAAGTGTTTCTGCCACAGCTTCCATGCACTCATTAATCATTTCCCAGTCAGTGAAAGGCTTTTTGTTTTTCCAAAAATCACAGTGAACATTCGTATGCTCACTGTTGTGCTGTAAGAGACCGTATGCTTCTGTCCATTCATCTTTAAATGTGTGATTTTCATAATCCACTTTATGTATGTTTGATGAAGCCATCTTCTTTTACTCACTCATCTGTGTACCACTAAGTCATTGTACTATCAGCAAGCGTGAGTCCCCACGGCATGTGTGGTCTGCTAATCTGTGACCTCTGCTTTAGGCTATCAAAAGCTAAATAACTCTGCTTCAAGCAAATTTAACAGTATCCAAAAAAACCACAACTGCAGTTGCAAACATTCATCCTGCATTTATCTAAAACTGGTGTCACTTTGTTTGCGTATATGTTCATAGGACATACTGGTCCGTTGAACAGATAAACTGTCATAGCTTTTGAATGCCTGGTTTCCCTTTTTTTAATGGAATTCTAGATTTAGGAATGACTCTCTAATGACATAGCCTGAAAGACAGTCTGCATTTAAATTCTGTCCCCTCCAGAAGAAAATGTTGCTCTTGTGCACAGTGGTGCATCGGAGAGCCACAGCTGCACACTGTTTAAATGTCTTAACATGCTGGTTGTTATGGTCTAGTGGTATTTTAATAGTCTGTGCAAACATGCATGGATTAAACCCACAGAGTACATATTCCCACAGTAATTTTGTTCTACGTATAATTAACATATTCATGGGAAATGTGAGCTCAGTTACAGCTGAGCCTAAACCAGGCTTCTATGTAATCTTCAAAGTAAATTGATGAAGAAAAAGATTTGAATCTTTAACCAAATGTTACCCACTATAAACATATTGCTATAACACATTGCTAAACATCTTTTTGCACCAATATGAACTAACAACTGTCTTAACATAGTTCCATTTTCCTTGCTGGACTGCAACTCTACACGAACATTTGCCTGCATAATGATCTAAGATCTGCTGTGGAATCTGTGCTTATCCTACACTGATATCCACTTTTGCCCCTTTTCCACCGGAGGATTTAAAGCCCCAGGATTTGTTTCACCCGGGTAAGAGGAATCCCAGACAATCTGTTGCTTTCTTTTTCCATAGTCAATAGGCCCCGAACCATTAATTTAAATCAGCCTAATGACATATGGGGAAGTTGTGAAAACTGCATTACACCTTCATTCCAGCAGATGCCATTACTCCTTTACTTCGTTTAAAAGAATATTAGCTAATAAATCCGTTTACTGTAACTACTAAACACTAATTAACACACTTATTTTTCTTTTATTAGGTAAACTCGGACAACTATAGAAAATGTTTTTAGTAAAATTTTTATTTATCAGAATAAAAAAACTGAAAATCAGTCCAGAATTACAGGAAATTGATACATTGAGTGTCTAATAAGCAAATGTTTATATAAAAGTAGAAGATGCAGCACGCTGTGCGGTGGGGGTGGGACGCGGCGGGGGTGCTTGGAGCGGGGCTGTGTGTGGAGCTTGCGCTGTGTGGGTGTTGCTTCGTCGGCTTTATGGGGATGAGGCTCTCCTGTGGGAGTGTGGCCATGTGCTGTGGGGGGGTGATTCGTGGCGTTTGGGTTCGGGGACATGTGTCCTGGATGGGGATGGCCCAGTGGGGAAATTCATGTCGGGGTTTATAGGGGGTGGAGGGCTCATGGGGTTGGGATCGGAATTCACTGGGGGTTGGGACTATTTTATTCTGTGGCAGCTCTGGTTTGCCGGCTTGTTTGGACCATGTGGACCCCTCTTTTGTACATGGCCCCCTCCCCGGATGAGGATGGGGGTGGTTGGGGACTGGGGGGCGAGGTGGGGGGTCGGGGTCCAGGCCGGGGTCACTCAGGTTCAGGCACGATCCCGGCTAGCCCAGACCAGGTTCAGGTGCTTGGGCAGTCTGCCTGTCTCCACCCCCGGAGGGAAGGGCTGGTTGTCCCTATGGGGTATCGGTACCTGGACCTGGGAGTATAGAGTATGTATGAGGAGTGTGAGTGAGTGTACTTGTGGTTCTCGGTATCCAGGGCTGGGTGCTTTTGGTGTGTGCTGGCTCACTCCCGGTGGCTGCTTGCCGGGGCCTCGACCCTTGGGATCAGTCGGGCCTCTGCTTGGGGAGTGATATGTCTCTGGGTCCATGGCTGGATCTGCTCGGGCGTAGAAGGCTGCCGGCGGGGCCCGTGGGCTCGTCACTGCAGCTCCCTGGGGCTTCTGCACTGTGGCTGCTGGGTGGTTCCCCTGGGATTCTCCCCTGCTCCTCTCTGGGGGGATTATGGTAGTCCCAGCGGTGGTTCTCCTGGGGTTCTTGTGCTCTGGGGGGCGTTTGAATGTCTGTGGATCGGATCTCCTCCGTATCTGTCCAGGGTCCGGGGGGCGGGTCTGTGGCTCCTCACACTCACTATTGCATATTTTTATGGAGAAACCTTGTATACACAAGCGCGCTCACACCCAGACCCACAGGTGTTTAGATTCAGGTGTTAACAGATACACAAATGTTTTATATTGAGCTGCATTTACCACTAAATACATCTTCCATTCATAAGCACCGTGCACCTTTCGATAAAAAAGCTAGTAATACGAACGTTTCTGCAGGTGTTGAAGCAAGCAGGGTGTTATCTTGTTTTCTCTTCATCCTTCTTTCTTTCCTCCATTCTATTCTCCTTCTCTCCCCTTTTTCTTTTTGTCCTCCCTTTCTCTCTTTCGTGCTTCTTTTTTTCCCCTTTCCATTTCTGTCTCTGTCTCTGTGTCCGTAACAATTGAAATAATCCCAAAGCAGTTCCTAATAAAGTTTCTTTTTATGAAAATAACAAACAGAGCTTTAACTGTAATGCTCTACTTGTAAAAGTAAACCTGTTGGGCTTTTTCTTGAAGCTTATACAACAATTCTGAGTGCTACTCTACGGTGGCCCATAGGTGTCAGGTCAAATATAAAAGCCACAACACAAATACAAGTGCCAACAGTAACTTAAAATATCATAAATATTATATAAATACTCTGTTTTATCTTCTGTTACGGGCTGCACCTTAGAGCAGTTGGTAGCCATGTTTCCTTGCAGCAAGAAGGTCTTGGGTTCGACTCCCGGCCGGGTGTCTTTCTGCATGGAGTTTGCATGTTCTCCCCGTGCATGGTGGGTTTTCTCCGGGTCCTCCGGCTTCCTCCCACACTCCAAAAACATGACTGTTAGGTAAATTGGTCTCTCTGAAATTGCCCTTAGGTGTGAATGAGTGTGTGCATGGTTGTTTGTCCTTTGTATCTCTGTGTTGCCCTGTGACGGTTTGGCAAACTGTCCAGGGTGTACCCCGCCTCCTGCCCGTAGACTGCTGGAGATAGACACCAGCTTCCCTGCGACCCACTATGGAAGAAGCGGTAGAAAATGACTGATCTTCTGATACTTGTGGTTATTGACCACATACCTACTCAATGCTTTATATTCACTTTAGTCGCCACAAACGGATAACAGGTAGCCGGAAATCCCAGAGTTCTGGGCTGAGATCAGGCAGCAGTTCGTCAGAAAATCTCAGTCCAGCTGCCCGGTTAGCTTAGCTTAGCAGCCAGACCAGCCTGTAAGTGGAACTAAATTGCCCCGAAAACTCAGAAAAAACATTCCAAAGTAGGTTCATTCTTGATGAACTGACTGCACAGGTGAAGTTTTGAGGTTTACCTTCTTGCTTAAAAACCTCTTAAAACTACTTTTTTTGTGACAAATTAATGGTATGAAAACAATTTTATTTGCATACTAACCTCCGCCAGTACTGCAGCTGCTGGAGCCATGTCTTGCTGCACACAACCCCGCCCCTTAAACAAATCCTAGGGAAAGCCGAAAAGACCTACTCCAGACCAGGACCATTGACCCTTGAAAGTTGAAAGTCCTTGGAAAGTGAAATTACCCGCATGAATTTGTTTCAAAATGCAGCTTGGGCTTTCCAAAACCTGAGGCTTTCTATAAGGAATGGAAAATGGGCTATTGATAGCTCATAAAGGGAGTTTGAATCATTCTCTTAAGAACTATGGCTTTGCACACTTTTATATGTTACCAGTGATGTGTCTGAAGTTGGACCACACAGCATAAGCTGGTGTCAAGGTTACAAGGCAGATGTAACGGTGACTAGAACAAGTCATTTCTCATGTTTCTCACATGTTTTTGGTTTTTTAAATAGGGGCTGAGAACCACTGGTTTAACAGTTTTTCAGACCTATTAAGCACCAGTTGCAACGTGATTTTTTTTTTTTTTTATGTAAGATATTTTTTGTTAGTTGGCTATCTAAATTTATTGCAGGAAGTAACAAAATCAACCCCTAAAATAAATTTAAAAAGTAAAGCCAGTTTGCTTGGCCTCTTCATCAGTTTGTACCCTTCACCCTTACCCTAAATAAATATTGTGTATCAGTTTATTTCTTCTTTTAGTTAAGTATTTGTTTAAATTATAGAGATCAACTTTTAAATGTTCAAATTCAAGTATAATTTAATTGGATTGTATTTTATTTTTACAGGCTTTCCAGTACATTCTAGTTTTACTGATTGTGCTTCTAACGGACCACTTGACCCTTAAATATGAAAGATCACGGCCACTGGTCAGACCTAAATACGTCTAAGCAACCACCTGCTGGTAGACACTGTTTATCAAGGTCACATAACCTTACAGTAAATTATGAGTACGTCAAAGGAAATTACTTTTACCGGTTGTTAAAGTAGGAATGAAACATCCCTAAGGCTGATCATAGATTGATGTTCGGTTGCACTACATTCCGTGACAAACGGCTCTATTTTCAACCTCTAAACAGTTTTTTGCAAAATACAACCCCAATTCCAATGAAGTTGAACAAAAACAGAATACAGTGATTTGCAAATCCTGTTGAACATATATTGAATTTAATACACTACAAAGACAATATATTTAATTATTTCAAACTGATAAACTTTATTATTTTTTGCAAATATTCACTCATTTTGAATTTGACACCCAGAAACGTTGCTGGATTCTCTGGGCCCCAACTCATCTGAGGTGGACTGACGCAAAGTGGAAAACTGTGCTGTGGTCTGACAAGTCCACATTTCCAATTGTTTCTTGAAATCATGGACATCGTGTCCTTCGGGCCAATGAGGAAAATGAATGATGGATTGTTATTAGCGCAAAGTGTGTTTTAGTGCCCATGGCATGGGTAGCTTGCACCCCTGTGAAGGCACCGTTAATGCTGTTACAACAACGTGGCTTTATAGTAAAAGAGTACATAGGTTCTAGGCTGGCCTGCCTGCAGTTCAGACCTGTTTCTCATTGAAAATGTGTGGTGCATTACGAAGCACAAAATACGACAACGGAGACCCTGGACTGTTGAGCAACTAAAGTTGTACATCAAGCAAGAATAGGGAGGAATTCCACCTCCAAAACTTGAACAATTAGTGTCCTCAGTTCCTAAACAATTGAGTGTCGTTAAAAGGAAAGGTGATGTAACACAGTCGTAAATATGCATCAAATTCAAAATGAATGAATATAAACAAAGTTTATCAGATTGAACATTAAATATCTTGTCTTTGTTGTGTATTAAATTGCATAAAGGTTGAACAGGATCTGCAAATCATTGTTTTCAGTATTAATTTACATTTTGTACAATGTTCCAACTTTAATGGGTCCAACACTGCTGGGTTTTAATTAAAACTGTAAAAGCACAAAATGGCCAGGACCCTGGTTTTCCTTTATTATTGTAAAAGCAGCTATAAAAAATATTACTCTTGTTGTCCAAGGTTGACTCATGTTGGAAGTTGACTGGATTAAATACATCATAAAATTGTGTACTAATATTTATTTTTTTAGACTTTTGGTACATTACATTTTCATGGTGACACTGTTCCTGTATGTTCTTTCTTTGCAGTGCTATTTCCTCTATTGTTGTTTTGAAATATTTGCCCCATTTACCATTAGATTTCTTTTGATGAACCAGCACCAAGACTATTAGTAGAAATAGAGTAGTTTTTTTCCTTGTCATGTTTACAGATGTCTCTACATTGATAATATTGCAAATAATATCTCAATGATATTTGATGGATTTTTTTAACAGCAAAACTCCGAAAATGAATTGGACCTGGTTGCTGTCCAACCGAAGGGATGGCAGCCAATTTCCATCCCCACCACACACCCCTGTGTTTTGATGCCGACCACCAGAGCCACCTTTCTGGCCCGCAGGTATCGCTTCATCATCGAGCTGGACCTCAGCCCTTCCACAGGAATTGTGGTAAGGCCTAGAGTAGTGA
>JAHHUM010003052.1:67335-131435 GCA_036173005.1 Crenichthys baileyi
ATGCCTTTCCTAAACTATGTTGTCAGAGACAGAGCCTGGCAGGTGTGTGAAATCTCAGGCTGGGTCAGTTACTGAGCCCTTTCAGCCAATCCTGGATCAGGACCACTCCTCCTCTCAGTTTTTTACACACATCATAGAGCTGCAGTCCACACAAAGGTCACCACACCAAGCCACAGCGGGGACTAACCCCATCCACCAAATCAAGAAGGGGACAGGGTGGGCGGGAGAAATGCATTGTCATCTATTTCTCGCCCTGCTAGGAGTGAAGTCACATGAGTTTCACATTACAGTGTTAATTATTTTAACTATTTCCTATTACACAGAGTCATTTTTTGTTTCTGTTGCTAATGAAGGTCAAAATTAGACATGTTATAAAACAAGCTTTTACTGGCGTTGCCCAATAATGTGACACATTAAAACATTTTTAGAATTTAGAAACCTACAGAATCATCCATAGTTATTTCTAAAAGCTTTAGAGAAATCTTTGTTATTGCAGTAAATTAATCTGACATGAAAAAATTCTGAAAATAGTCCCACGTTGAGAAATATATTTTTTTTTTTTACAAAATTGCTAGCACCAGAGTTTTTGGTACTCTGAGCCTCCCTAATAAATTAACTTAAACTAAAGTAAATTTTGAGTTTATGTTCTACTGTTTTGAGGTTTATCAGTATCAAAGAAACGTTTAATCAGGAACCCATGACTTTTTGTTTCCCTTGGGTTCAAATATGATGTGTTACAAAAACCTACTTCCTTAGCCCCTTTTCAAAATGGGAAAGGCTCATGCCATTCATGGAAGCCCGTGACCACTAGGCTGATTGGTGAAGTTTATCTCTCCAACGGACACAATGAGGGGGATAGTAAAAGACTGCCAGAGAACTGTGGCAAAGACTGGCATCTTGGCATCATCTATTCTCCATATTTACCATCTTATCTATGTGTCAACCAATTGAGAGTAATTATGTTATGAAAAATATGAGACTGAGATGGGGCTTTCTGGTAACAAGCACCACAGAAAGGTCTGGTGTGAAACAAACAATATGTGTGGAGAAAGGACTCATGTCCACTGCTGGGTATGGTAGAGGACCTGTGATGCTACGGGCCTGAAACTTGTTGGAACCATATTGAACTCTTAGAAATAAATTTAAAATCTGGTGGTCTCTGCTAGAAAAACAAAAAATGGTCAGCATTGGGTATTTCAACAGGATCATGATCTACAACTTGTGGCCAAACCAATGCAGAAATGGATCACCAGAAACATAATTAAACCTTTTCCATCTCAGTCTGCAGACCTAAATCTTACAGAAAAGCTGTGGGTTCAGCTGAAAAGAAGCAAACAAGAGAGAACCAAGGATGACCCTTACAGAATATGTTAAGACAAACAGCCACAGACTTCTCTGACTGTTTGCTACATTTTTGCAGGGTGTAGTGAAGACTGGACACCCATATGCTGAAATTATTGGATGTTTAATCAATGAAAGTTGATTCCTGACCTTAAGACCTTTGCTGAATCTCTTCCACCCTTCTCTTTGCTATTTTATAATTATTTTCTTATTCAACAAATATCACTCCTGCCCAAAGTCTTATAAAAAAGAGCAAGTTATTTCCTACTGTAGAAAGATTTTGTATGTTGTATTGATGGATGTCAATAAAAGTTGTACAGGCAATATTGCAAAATGTAGATTGTAGATATAGATTTTTTCTCTTCATCAAAATAATTGAAGCCTTAATTTATAAAGAAACATTGTGAGATAATGCTCCTGTAACATAAGGATGCATTTATTTTAAGCTTTTAACATTTGTTTACTGGGAGTCCATTAAGAGTAGAGTGTCAGATGTCCCCATTACCTCCATCCTTGCATTAAAAAAGCTTTATACCTGAAAAAAAAACATGACCACTTAATTATAAAAACTCCTTAATTATAAAAACTTTATTATGGCAAGTTTTGAACACTGCAACGTGACCTGTCATGCCAATTTCTTCTCTCTGCTCTTTCATCAGACAAAACTCATCAAGCCTCTCAGCTCGGGCCTGTTATCATATTTCATCAGTCTCTGGCCAGTTGCCACCAAAGGGCTTTTTTTGGCTTTTTTAAGTTGAAAGTCATTAAGATTTTAACATTTTACAAGCTCAAAAACGTTGAAGTTCAAAAATCCAGAGAGATAAAACACTTCTGCTGCTCATCCTGGTGCTCATACTCTCTGCTGTGATACTGCCAGAAGGAAGCAAGGCACAGTGATTCTCTGTTAAATCAGCTGTTCTTTTGCCAGCATTATGGCCTCATTAGCTTTGAGAAGAAAAGACTCTCTCTGAGCATTGCCTCTTTAAGTGCCGCCTTATCTGTCATTCCTCCTTGCTCCTTGTTACTAAGTGACTTGCAGCGAAATGTGAAAAACTCTGACAAATGTTCAAATGTGCAATTACTGAAATGAATTCTTGCGGCAAAGGCTTCCTTTGCAACAGGTCCATTAAACAGAAACACGACCTCACTGGAGCCCCACATTCAGAGTGCTTTGTTTCCTTTTGACTTGATATGCCCTGAGCATGACTCCATGTGCCAAGCTGCTCTGTCCTGACAGAGAATGCACAGTCTAAGCCCAATGGGGCTGTCTGACACTTGTCAGGGACTATTTTTAGCTCATCACAGTGAGAAAGACAAGAGCCTGTCCCAAATCCCCAATTAAAGTGGCTAGAACAAAATAGTGCCGGGTCTTTGCACTTTATGTGGTTTCTGTGAGTCTGTTGGAATTGTTAGGTGTGTTTGTCTAAAGTTGAGCTGGGGTGTGTGTTTGTGAATTTTTCATTTTTCCGTTAGGGCCTCTGGCAGCTGCTACAGTGTGACTGCCCTTGGGATCTTCTGAATTCAAACAGCAAATATTGAAATGTTTGCCAGCAGAACAGCTGTTGGTTGCAAAGCAGGCAGGCAAAGATCTCAGGGGCTCTCCTTTGGATTTGTCTGGGAAAAATAACGTATAAACAGTGTCAAAAGCCACAATTATGCCAAACAGACAAGATCTCTAAAAGAAAACATTAAAAACTTTTTTCATTGAAGACATTTATTAAAGTTAATATGGTCTAATTTTTACACCTCATTTAAACTGTTTTCACAAAGGTTCAATTTAACACTAAACTGTAAATTGAGCAATGAAAGTAAGTCTTAATGCCCTAACCATCCACCATATTCCAGGTCAGAACACAGTGCACCGTGATCCGACAGTAACTCACCACTTTTAATGCAAATCATAAGCAAGCTCCCATATGACAAATCCCAAATGAACGTCTGCAGGACTTCTGTCCGTCTTTCATTTTCAGCCACACTTACACAACAGGTGATTTTAGACAAGAGGATCGATTTTTCCTCATATAGTTATCATAGTTGATTGCTCACATGTAATTGTAGATAATATTGAAAAGAAGCATATAACTTTTAGCACATCATTAAGATGTTTTTTTCATGTAACCAGGAAAATATCAGTGAATGTGTGTCTGGTAAAGGGGTGGGGCATTATAAGTTCATATTTCTCCCCACCCCTTGAATATGTACATCAATTTTGTACGTTACCATTTTTCCGTTCTTGTTCTTTTCTTCTTCTCTTCTTTTTTAACATTATTTGTATGCGATTACATATTCACAAATAAATAAACAATAATAAAAATAATCATAAAATTGAAACCTGTGCAACAAACTTAAGGTCTGAGTTTTGAGGGTCATTTTAGACTCCAACATTTGAAAAACTCTTTTTTTAATACTGTGGCAATGAACTACTAAGTCTTTTTACAGTGTGTGTTTAAGAGAAGTTAAAATTGAATTTTGGCTGTGATACTGGGTCTGACTGGGTGTTACATCACTTCAGCATACAATAGTCTGATGGAAATGTCATCCATCCATATTCTTTACCCGTTTAATCCTTTTCAAGGTTGCAGGGGGTTGGTGGTAAATTCTAGCAGTCACTAAATGAGAGGCTGTGTTCACCCTGGATAGGTTGCCAGTCAATCACTGGGCTAATACAGAAACGTATGAGACAAACAATGACACCCTTCATTCACTTTTACCTGCTGCTGCATTTAAGCTGCTGCATTTAAGATAAGATAAGATAAGATAAGATAAGATAAGATAAGATAAGATAAGATAAGATAAGATAAGATAAGATAAGATAAGATAAGATGGACTTTATTGATCTCACAATGGCGAAATTAACTTGTTACAGCAGCTCTTAGTAACGCACAAGTTGCATGCAGATAGTTATGAAAAAATGTGCAAACAAAGAAGAACACGGAAGATAGGCGAAAACAATTAGTAATGATAGAATAAAATAAAATAAAATAAACTCTATTTACTTTTTCATTAACATGTTCTTCCAAATTAGTGCATCAGTGTTAAGTGTTTTATTTGTCTGCTCTGTTCTTTCAAACCCCCAGTAGTGGTAGATGGCTGCTCTCAGTGAGCTGGGTTCTGCTAGAGGTTTGTTCTTGCTACAAGGGAGTTTTTCATCTCCACTGTTTCCATCTGCTCACTCAGGAGAAGGGATTGCTGCAAAGCCATTGATTGCAGTTGGTTGGACTTCCTTAAGTTAAAATTGTTTTACTAATTAGTGTTACTTATTTTGACTGCATTGATGCTCACACCTGTGACAGATGATGGTACCCAAGATGTTAAAGGTCACACTGTGTTGGAGCATTGAAAAGAAGGAAGAGACAAAGAGGAGAGAGAGAGTTTTAGCTAGCAACATGTTTATTAACTTGTCATTCTCTAAAGATAAATGTTGAAAAAAAACATTATTTGGTCATGCAAAAGTTCACAAGTGTGAAGTACCAGCCAAAACAAAAAGGGAAATAGGTGAGACTACTTAAAATACATTATAAAATGCCCAAAAACAACCTTATCGAATTGATTTAAATTGATTTAAAAAAAACTAAATAAACTGTATGAGAACCTTATCAGTGAAAGCACAATCATTTCTATTCATCCAATGCAAAAAGAAGGATTATCATTCTTAGGAGCATAATAATAGGACACTAGTGATGTAGAAAAAAGGTTGCATGGTTTTCCAGATTTTAACTGGCCCAGAAAGATTAATGTATCAGGATACGTGAAAGAGATGGATCATCTTGCCTTCAGTATAATATAAATGCATCAGGGTTATAATTCTGTAATGTTACATACACCTAAAACACCCCTGAATCCTAGATATTACCATAGTTTTTCCCTTTGAATAACTTTCTGTTTGTTTTCCAAGATATGAGTGACAGGAATCATTTGACTAAATTTGTCCAGCTATACTTACAAGATGCTGTGAATCTCCAATAATGAGTTTCAGACTCATGACTGGAGGCTGTTAAATGTTATTCAGATAAAAGTAACGTAGCGCTCGATTAAATGAATACAAATTGGTTTGTCATTATAATGGGCCCCAAATTTTTTTTAATCAGTGTATAATATATACACAAAATATATATATATATATATATATATATATATATATATATATAAATATATATATATACAACACACACACACACACCAACACAACACACACACAGGGTTGGAAATTGAAATTTAAACACCTGGTTTAGACCCCCAATAATTTATTAGTATGGTGTAGGGCCTCCTTTTGCAGCCAGTACAGCGTCAATTCGTCTTGGGAATGACATATACAAGTCCTGCACAGTGGTCAGAGGGATTTTAAGCCATTCTTCTTGCAGGGTAGTGGCCAGGTCACTACGTGATACTGGTGGAGGAAAACGTTTCCTGACTCGCTCCTACAAACCACCCCAAAGTGGCTCAATAATATTTAGATCTGGTGACTGTGCAGACCATGGGAGATGTTCAACTTCACTTTCATGTTCATCAAACCAATCTTTCACCAGTCTTGCTGTGTGTATTGGTGCATTGTCATCCTGATACACGGCACCACCTTCAGGATACAATGTTTGAACCATTGGATGCACATGGTCCTCAAGAATGGTTCGGTAGTCCTTGGCAGTGACGCGCCCATTTAGCACAAGTATTGGGCAAAGGGAATGCCATGATATGGCAGCTCAAACCATCACTGATCCACCCCCATGTTTCACTCTGGGCATGCAACAGTCTGGGTGGTACGCTTCTTTGGGGCTTCTCCACACCGTAACTCTCCCGGATGTGGGGAAAACATTAAAGGTGGACTCATCAGAGAACAATACATGTTTCACATTGTCCACAGCCCAAGATTTGCGCTCCTTGCACCATTGAAACCGACGTTTGGCATTGGCATGAGTGGGCAGCCCAGCCGTGTATATTGACCCTGTGGAGCTCCCGATGGACATTTCTGGTGGAAACAGGAGAGTTGAGGTGCACATTTAATTCTGCCGTGATTTGGGCAGCCGTGGTTTTATGTTTTTCGGATACAATCCGGGTTAGCACCCGAACATCCCTTTCAGACAGCTTCCTCTTCCGTCCACAGTTAATTCTGTTGGATGTGGTTCGTCCTTCTTGGTGGTATGCTGACATTACCCTGGATACCGTGGCTCTTGATACATCACAAAGACTTGCTGTCTTGGTCACAGATGCGCCAGCAAGACGTGCACCAACAATTTGTCCTCTTTTGAACTCTGGTATGTCACCCATAATGTTGTGTGCATTTCAATATTTTGAGCAAAAACTGTGCTCTTACCCTGCTAATTGAACCTTCACACTCTGCTCTTACTGGTGCAATGTGCAATCAATGAAGACTGGCTACCAGGCTGGTCCAATTTAGCCATGAAACCTCCCACACTAAAATGACAGGGGTTCAGTTTCATTGTCCAACCCCTGTATATATATATATATATATATATATATATATATATATATTATATAGAGAGAGAGAGAGAGAGAGAGAGAGAGAGAGGAAGAGAGAGAGAGAGAGAAAGAGAGAGAGAGAGAGAGAGAGAGATTTTAAAATTGTTGAGTTTGATTTGAATATTCTACAGATTTCTGTTGTCACCAGGTTTATGTTATGATCCAACATTTGATGAGTGACAACATTTTGAGGACACTTAAACAACTAAGTGTATGTGATTATTCGGTTATTTGAAAATGACGTAACCGTATTTCAATATGATGTCAAGGTCTGTTGTTTTAGAATAGGATAAGATAGGCTTTATTGATCTCACAAAGGAGAAATTAACTTGTTACAGCAGCTCTTAGTAACACACAAGTAGGGTGCAGATAGTTGTGCAAATGTGCAATCAAAGAACAAGGTAAATGTGTAAAAACAAGTAGTAATACTAGAATAAAATAACAAAAAACAAGGACAAACTATGGCTTAAAAAAATATTTATGGAGTATTTGCACCATAAATGTTTAGTTAAAGTGGTTCCATTCCCAGCACTTTAAGCTCCACACAGTTTGTTGGTTAACCACTTCGCTGTTATTTCACATTCTGACATCACGTAAAGTGCAGCGCCTGCAATATTAATAATAGCCCAAATGAATGAGAGAGGGGAATTAGTTGCAGCACAGCGCCTATGTAATGTGACAAATTAGGCCATCTCAGCTGGCAGAAATGATGCATCGGATCCATCATTGCGCATCAGAGAGATGTCAGGAGGTCATGCATTAAGGCGAGCTGACTGATGGGACACTGTTTGTTACATACTGATTGTAAATCAGGACAATGCACTTCCTGATCATAGTTGCAATCACGTCTTTATAAAACCTGCTTACTGGGTGGTTATATATATATTAATTACACGACCCTCAACTTTTAATTTAAAGAAGCTCTTTTGAATAAAAAAACAAAATTAAAGAGCAAGTACTCAGATGCTCGAAATAAAAAAATCATGACAAAGTGATTTGCCTTAATTTTGTGCATCAGTGAGAGAAACAGACAGATAGATAGATAGATAGATAGATAGATAGATAGATAGATAGATAGATAGATAGATAGATAGATAGATAGATAGATAGATAGATAGATAGATAGATAGATAGATAGATAGATAGATAGATAGATAGATAGATAGATAGATAGATAGATAGATAGATAGATAGATAGATAGATAGATAGATTTCTATTTCAGGGAAAATCAATCATGTCAGTAATCTGCCTTCATTGTCCCGGTGGAGGTTTTCCTCTTTGGCTGCCTGCATGCTAATCTGACAGGACCTCTCTATAATCCCATCTGATTTCCATCTGAGCTAGAGACAGGTTAAACAGCACAAAAAGGAAGAACAAAAAATAAACTCAACGGTGAGGGATTGACAGAGTTGCTGAACCAACTCTAAGAACGTGCATAGAACATGGAACATGTTTAAAACACTTTTGTTTTGTGGAGCATGGACTTAAATTACAACAGCAAGCAGGATTTTTGCTCTGTTCTAGTGTCAAAAGCCTCATTTTGAACATAAATTTGATTTATAAAAGCTTACTCGTGTCAACTGTAAATAAAGGCCTTTCAGAAAATACATTGTTAAAGCACCATATTTGCTGAAAAGCTCAAATTTAGTCTCATCAGACTGTGACCCAGTTTTAAGAGATTTTAGTCAGGTCAGTGCTTCCTGGACATTTCTGCAGCTTCTCTATTGAGGCTGTCGACCTCTTGGCTGCCTCTCTGGCCAGTTGCACTGTTGTCTTTTAATCCATTTAGGAGAAATGCTCTGTTTTTGTAATGTCCCTCTCGTCCCACATTTTTTAACCATTGATATCTGCCTTCACTATGCTGTTTACATATAATGCAGGAGATTCTTTTATACTCCTTTCCTCACTTATACCCCCGTTCAATGAGATCCTTATGTCCCACTGTAACATCTTTGCACACTGTGGCCTGAGCTGAAAGATGGAAAGAGCAAATGTCAAGTCCTAGTGTATTTTATTTCAGGTTTATCAGATTCACTCTAATTGATGACAAGTGTGAACTCAAAGAAACTAAATGCAAACCGAGTCTTGAACTTTTAATTATCTTAAATCAAAACTTACAACAATAAGAAATAGGATACATTTTTACCAGGGTTTTGGAAGTGTCAGAAAGATTATATAACCCCTTTTGTAAAAGATAATAGCTAAAAGGGAATAACTTACGGTATTCCAAACAGGTGAGGTAATAAGTTAAATGTCATAATAAGGAAATAAGTAGGTTAGGGAGTACCCAAACAAAAATGAAAGCAAAATTAAAAAGTGTGCTATAATAAGGAATTAAAACACAGAACTGCTAATCAAACTTCAAGCACACTCAAGACTGTCCACCAGAATTAAATAAAACAACATAGTATCAGGAGCACGTTGAGGGGGGCTGACTGAGGTGAATTAATGAGAGACACAGCAAACTGCAGTCAAGATATGAACAACTGAGACATTACAGGCAATTAAAACTCAACTCAAGACTCAAGGAATAGCCACTCAAACGTAAATGCATCAACAGGAAAGATGTAAATGACAAACTAAATTAAGCCCCAGAGCAAATTTAACCACATAAACAAGTCAAGACATCATGAAGGCTCTGGATCGATTCGCTGCTTCGCCAATTCGTGCCTCCGTCCATACCTGTGGGGCAGCCAGTTTATTTCTTCAAGCATACATTTCATAGCCAGATACTTCTACCATTGTGTATTAATTTTTTTTCTTTCTTGACTTCTGGACATAAAATCTTAAAAATTGTAGAATCTTGTGTTAAATTCAATATAGGCATATATTATTTTCTGAACCTCAGGTTACACCATATTTCCATTTATTATGATTCCAGACCCCATTTTGGTTTTAATGAAATTCAGTTTAGAAATAATTTATTCATCCCAAAGGGAAATTAAATGTTACTGTAGCTCATTATGTAGGTTTCTTCAAAGAGCTGTTGTAGATGCTGATGGCTGTGGGCAGGAAGGATTTCCTGTAGCGCTCTGTCTTACAGGACATCTGAAGAAGCCTCTGACTGAAGACACTCTGCTGTTGTACAACAGTCTCATGAATAGGATGCTCAGGGTTCTCCATAATGTTCTTCATTTTATGAAAAATCCTTCTTTGCACAATGATCTCCAGAGGTTCCAGAGGAGTCCCCAGAACAGAGCCAGCCTTCTTTATTAGCTTGTTGAGCTTTTTTAAGTCCCTGGCCCTGATGCTGCTTCCCCAGCAGATGATGGCAGAACAGATCACACTCTCCACACAAGACTTATAGAAGATATGCAGCATCTTGCTGCAAACACTGAAGGACTAGAGTCTGCTCTGTCCCATCTTGTAGACACAGTTGCATCTCCACTCCAGTCTGTTGTCCAGGTGAACACCGAGGTATTTATACTCCTCCACCATCTCCACCTCTTCTCCCATGATGGAAATAGTGTCTGACCTATTCTTGTTTCTCTTAAAATCTACAATCATCTCCTTTGAGTTATTCACATTGAAAATGAGATGACTGTTTCCACACCATGACACAAAGTGGTCCACCAGCTCCTTGTACTCAGAGGCGAAGCTAGAGAGGGGGCCGGGGTGGCACTGGACCCCCCTGAAATCAGATTGCCAAACTGCAAATTATGTACACAAATCTCATCTCCTGTGTACTTGGTATGTACTTAAATATAGGTAACAGTTAGAAACTGATTGTTAGAGAAACAAAGTCATTCTCATAGTTTGTGGACCCCTGAGATAGCCTTGGCCCCCCTCTGGCCCCCCCAATGTTAAAAGTCTGGCTCCGCCCCTGCTTGTACTTAGCCTCTTCTCCATCTCGGACACCCCGCGACTGCAGAGTCATCTGGTTATTACTGCAGATGACAGGAGTCTGTCTTGTACTGGAAGGCTGAGGTGTACAGAGTGTAAGAAAATTGTGAGGGTACAGTCCCCTGTGCTGACTACCTGGTTAGACACACAACCCTTCAGTGTGGTCTGTTTGTAGTAGGTTTTGTAGTTAGTCATTTATCCAGGAGTTTATTGAGGCCTCCATCTGAGTCTTCTGGAGTTTCTGGCAAAGCAAATCAGGTTGAATTGTGTTAAATGCATTGGAGAAATCAAATAACCTGATCCTAACAGTGCTGCTGGCTTTGTCCAGATGACAGTGGGTTTGTTGAAGCAGGTGTATGAGGGCATCTTCAACTCCAACTCCACAGCGATAAGCAAACTGAAGGGGGTACTGGTGGTTTATGGTTTGCTTTCTCAGGTGGGCCATCAGGAGTCTCTCTAGGACTTTCATGATGTGGGATGTCCGGGCAACAAGTCTATAGTCATTGAGGGCTGATGGGTGAGTTTTCTTTGGTACTGGAACAAGACTGTAGGTCTTCCACAACAGTGGGACCTTCTTCTGGGCCAGACAAACAGGCTTACCGTCTGTTTTGAAATATGTCTTGAATATGTCTTGATCAAGGTAAAACTGACAGTCTCCTGCTTGTAGATTTGATCTATTAGAGTCAGATAATTTTCTTCACAGTAAGCCATAAACAGAATTAAGATAATTACTTTATCAAAGTCTGAATGGTAAAAATGAACTGACGGATGGTCATTCTAAAATGCCATGATGGCTCTATTTAATACCAAAAAAGTCGCTGCAAAGGCACGAAATTTCTAAGGAGAAAAATGAGCAGTAACCAACAGGCAAAAAAAATGGAAAGCATTAAATTAAGTTCATAAGGAAACGAACAATAAAGGTGTGGAGTTAGAAGGGCACTGTCATAATAGTTCAACTCAAAATCTCAAACCAAACATTAAATAATTAAACTGCATCACTGGTCATGAAGGTGTCTAGCTATAATCATAAGAGAGCAATATACGGGTTTCACTCACAATAATTTTTATGCAAGTTTTTTCTATTCTCAATCTGTCAATCTTGTTGAACTTTAACACTTCGGCCTTTATCTGAGTAGGAAGAAAGAAAAACTCCCCTATAATCAACTGTGCTATTGTGTATGTGTGAGATAATTCCACGTATGATTACAGGAAAAGATGTTAATCAAAGGTACAAAGAGCAACTGCTTATGGATTATTTTATACATTATGAGAAATTGCCAACCCAATAGTGAAAGAATACATTAATAAACAAGTAGGTGGAAGGGCAGATTGCACAATAAATGTGGAAAGAAATCATTCTAGTTATTTATTTGACCAAAGTCTGGATCTGACCTGAGAAATCTACTACAAATTGTATCTTAACAGGCCCCATAAGACATATTGTTGCCTGAATGGGAGCAAAAGCCACAGAGAGAGGGAGATAGGTCAATTTAATGGAGGGTTCTACATTTAATGTTGTTTGTGCTCACTATATGAAAGCACTTTCTTTTGTCAAAATTTCAGCAGGACAGGAAATGATGCTTCTAAAAGCAGAGACATACATTAGTCCAAAAGGAAGAAAGAAAGTTGATGCAGGGAAGGAGCTTTAGCAAACACTTTACTGTACATAATGTCTGCAAAGATTAGACAAAGGGTTGGATGTTGGATGCACCAGTGCCTGACCTGATTCCTTTAGCTTTTCAAAAAAGAGAATTTTGTCTGCCTCTGTGGAAAAGAGGACACACTTATGTGCAGCACATATGGAGTAACATTTGTAAAACTGTGCTTGTTTGAACTTGTAGGAAGTGGTGGTTTTAGCAAAAAAGTCCCTGACACTTTTCACACCTTTTAACCAAAATGTTAGAGAAATGTTACACATGCCCCCCCCAAACTTACTGACAGATAATCCATGCATACACACAAATCTACAGCACAGGGTAATCAAAGCAGAAAAGTAAAATGTAAAATTGGCCCAAACGCCTTCATTTTCTTTTATATATATATATATATATATATATATATATATGTATGTCATTTATTTTCTATGGGTTTTTGTTCAGGTGAGTTTCTGGCCAATCAAGTTAAATTATACCATGGTCATTAATACACCTATTGGTACTTCTGGCAGTATTGGCAAGTCCTGCTGGAGCACAGGGCTTGTCAGCAGAATGTAGCATCGGGTGCTCTAAAATTTCGTGGTAGATGGCTGCACTGACTTTTGATTTGATAAAGCACAATGGAGCAACACCAGCAGAAGACATGTCACCCTAAATAATTACTGACTGGACCGGAAACTTCCTGGACAAAGTGTTGAGAGTCTAACTGGGTTAATGTGAGTTTTGAGTGGTTAGTATAACTTGAAATGTGCTGTACAAGTTCAGTCTATTTACAATTTGGATGCTTTCTTTGCTTCAGAAGTGGCTCAACACAATGAATACAACAGTTGTAGCCAATGCCCTGGATATGTCTGAGGTGGTTCTTGGTGGCTCTTAAAGCGCTGACTCCAGGTACAATCCACCCCTTGTAAATATCCTCCAAAATGTTAAATTGGCTTTGCTTTACAATTCTCCCAGGGCTGTGGTTATCCTTACACCTTTAGCATATTTTTCTTCCACACTTTTTTCCTTCCAGTATATTTTCCTAAAACATACATAAAAAAGCAATCAGTGAGTAGCCATCTTCTTTAGCAGTGAGCTTTTATGGCTTACCTTATTGTCAGTCATTGACAGCAAGTCAGCAGTCTTCCACATGGTTGTGACAACCATATTTTAACATTTTTCTATTAAAAGTCCTTTATTAAATTTATTTTATGAAAAATTCAAATTTTCTGATACACTGATGTTTGAGTTTTCATGAGCTGCAAACCATAATTACCTCAATAAAAGCGTGTGATATTTCACAGTGTGTGTGAAATGAATCTTTTTAATATGCAAGTTTCACTTTCTGGATGAAATTACTGAATTTAATTATATTTTTAATTTAATTTAATTGATTTTGTAATTTATTGAGATGACCCTATTTGTCAGAAACACTTTTAAAAGCCAGTTTTTCTCCACTAAAAATTGTGAAGTAAAAAAATAAGTAAGAAAACCTTTCTCTTATGTACAACACAAAACAGATTCAATTATGTGGAATAACCCAGTTTTCTTTCAAATGTGGAACAGGTTTGTGGCTCATACATGAGCAAATGAATAGGATGAATCTAAAAAGGAAAGGCATGCATCTTGTAAAATTAAAGCACGATGAAAGAAACCTTTTAATGTATAGATGCTTTTTATCTGTGGTTAAAAAACATCAGCCCTGGGCCAGTTCTCATTTCCTATTCATACTCTAACTGTATTCCTCCAAAGGCAACGAACATTTCATCCTTCTATTTGTCTACAAGAAGACTTCAAATCACTGTGACCTAAATCTTGAACAGCAGGTTTAAAAGTGCAGTGCATTATTGATTCCTTCTTGAAAAGATGTTTTCATGTACCATCGTTCCAAAAGCAGTTAAGACTGTGATGAAAAGACAAACAACTGCACATGGTTCAGGCCTCACGTACAAATTGAGAGATTTATCCTTTGCAACTTTAGAAAAAAAAGTAAAGTGCTGAAGATAATCTCCTGGCTGTTAAGACTAAAAAACACAGGGACTGGATGTAAGGATGCTTTGTTCTAAGCTCTGATACACCTTCCCTGACAGAAATCTTGGTCTGACCCTGGTATTAAAGCTCTAGCACAAAAGGTCAAAGGCACAGTAAGACAATGAGTTTATAAACATATGCACGTGGCTTTTTGCTGACAGATGTTTTGTGGCTTAAAGCTGTTAAACTTTAGTGCTTTGAATAAAGATTACTTATTTGCTATGAGTAGTTGAGGACAGTAAGTTCCACAACTAGAAAAAAAAATCCTGACTAATAACTGTTTGACACAGATTTACCAACCAGTCTGTCAGTATTGAGGACAACACAATGCCTTGCAGGGTCACAGTAAAGTGAGCATCTACTGTGCTACTCTTTGCATGTCTTAAAGATTTGGGCTCCTTTCTATGTTCCCTTGACTGTTCCTGGTTTCTGTTTCTCCTGCGCACCAGGTCCCTTTTAGGTAATCATCACACCTGCTTCACATCTAGTTGATTTCTTCCTCTCACCATTGCATATTACCCAATGGTCTTTGTTCAGAGCAAAACTGTCATGTGGTAAATTTTCATTGGTTTCAAATTGGGGTTGTTTTTTTTTTTTAAATCACCTTGTATATTTCCTGTCCCTTCTGTTTAGCTGTTGTGTTTAGTTTCTTCTACTGCTTTTTACCTTTTATAAACCAAAATTTTAATTTATTTTTTTAAATTATTATTTAAGTTTTGCATCGCTGAAAAAGCAACACTGACGCATTGTATAGACATGTTTTTTTTCAGGCATTAAAAGGAGTGATAAAGTTATTTTTTTTAAGTTATCCATGTTATCTTTGTAAATGCAAGCATCTTCTTCAAAAATTTACTGCTATTTGAAACTATTTTCTTTGACCAACATATCTGACTAATTTTTATAATTTGTAATACTAAATCATTTGGTTAAGTCACACTTATTGAAAATAGTGAATCATTGTTCCTAAAAAATCCACCTGACAACAGCATACAGGTACATCTAGTTTTGAGAAGGTTCTGCTCATTTTGCCTTCACTATTTCATACTTTTGCACTTTTAGTCTTTTCATGCAAGAAATGGAGCCATCAGCGATGGGATGTTTTGTACTGTCAATTTATACTCTCTTTGAAATCTGATGATTTAAAGCAATTTTCTACAATCTACTTGAAGTCTGTTGTATGGAAAAGTGTTTCTGTGGCACAGGTGGTCACTCATAGCTATTTCAGCTTCATCAGGGGTCATAATCTGTCATATTTCTATAGGGCAGTGGTGTCCAAAAATCTTTGCCATAGTGGTCAGAGAGTCACATTCAAAGTACCTGGGGACTGGGTTATTTTTTAATTAAAATTGTAAAAACTTTTTTTTTATTTTTTCCTGCTCCACAACAAATTAACACACGATTTTAATGAAACAAGCAAAGTAGTCTGACTAGAAAAGTAATCTGTATTTCATTGTTGATCCAAAAACATAAATAAATGTCCTAAATTGTTTGGGTTAATAATTTGTGTCTAGATTTTTGTGTATATGTTTATCAACAAAAACAGGATATTACTCACTCTTGGGTGCACCTATGTCTGCGTTACATTCAAGGTCACAGGACGTTTGTGCTCATGTTTACCATCACATTAAATTAAAAGCAAAAACATGGTCGATAAAAGATGAATGCTTTGTGTTGCACATTACATTTTCCATTTTTAGTTTTTAATTTGTCTTCATCTTTTCTGAAAGGCCTCGCATAATTGAAAATTGCACCCTAATATTTTTTAAAATATGCAAAATATGACAAAACAAATTTATGACATGCTTGAATTAGCTTGAGGCCCCCAGGCTGTACACTGTACACTGTATTTGGTACACCTTACTACTACAGGGTTGGACACACTTTTTGCCTTTAGTGATGTTTTAATTCTTAATAGCATTAATACAACAAAATGCCAGAAACATCCCTCAGTGGCTTCAGTCCATGTTGACATAATAACACCAGGCAGCAGATTTGTTAGCTGCCCACCTATAATGAGAATCTCCTGCTCCACTGCATCTTAAAGGTGCTCTGTTGAACTGAGATCTGGTGATTTTGGAGGCCACTGGAGTACAGTGAACATCAGCGAGGCATTTTCTGCCACACATCTGGAACTCACTGGATATTTTCTCTTTTTTAGGATATTCTCTGTGAGCCTGAGAGATGGTTATTCATGAACATCCAAGTAGATCAGCAGTTTCTGAAGTAGTCAGGCCAACCTGTTTGACACCAACAGCCAAAGTCACTTAAATCCTATTTCTTCCTCATTCTGATCTGAAGCTCAGTTGGTATTTAAGCAAATCATCTTCACCACGTCTTGATGCCTAAATGCATTGAGAGTGATTTGCTATTTGTGTTAACAACCAATTAAACTCAAGATTGGATAATTATGGTCAATGGATCACTAGGAACATGAACTGGTAAAATTAGGGTTGACAGTCAAGTGCAACTGATTTTTTCCTCTCAGAAATGTTGCAATTTTGTTGCAAATGTTAAAATGCAAAACATTTTATTTGGTTTATGAACATGTTTAACATGTTTTGGATTTTTCTGAACCCTTCCAGAATTTTTTTAAGCTACAAAATGAAAAAACCTACCAAAAACAGAACTTAAATCTACATATCTGAGTAAAAAAAAAGCTCATTAAAAGCACATTTAGCAGCACAGCCTAAAAATAAATAACTACAAACTTTTTTAAAAGATTGTCAAAGCAAAGGAGGTCTAAGCACCCATGAAATGGCATATTAACATAAAAGCAAATACACCACAGAATCACCTGAAGGAGTAGATTTAGCCTTCACCACTGAGGCACAAGGAAAGAATGGAACAAGTCTGAAGACTTGCCAATCACTTTGTATCCTGAGGCTGAAATCAGTTGCGGCCTAACTTTCCCTCTGAATATAATAGTTCAGGTAAATCATTGCTAAGGAGACTGACATACTTGTGCCTGTGCATAAAATGGCCTCTGATTAAATTGCCCATTTGGCTGAATCCCAGGCGTAAATCCTTGGTTTTCCCTTGATGATGATCTGCTTCTCCTGAGCTTCAACTGATGTGATGTGTGTCCTGATTATGATGGGGACGAGAGGACTAACAGTTTGCTTCTGCTCTAAGTTCACCTCTGCAGCTCTGCAAAAATGCTAAACCTCACTCATATCAGCTAAAGGTGCAGGTGACAATGTAACCCTAGGGGGACCAAGTCTGGTAATATTGCAGTTTTGGGAGACAGAAAAAGGTGTGACTGGACTTAAACAGGACTTTGATGTAAACATTCACAAATAACCACCGTCCCAAAAGGAAATGAGGCTGCAGTTGTTGTCTGTAATCCTGCTCAAAGCCAGTTAAAACACAGTCTGCTGCAGCCCTTTTTAGGTTTATGGAACAAACTATACAGAGGATTACTGCTCAGTGTCACTGCACAAAAACAGCAACAGATCAGGCAACTCAAATACATGACAGAGTAATAATAAAGCCACATTTTTACAGATGTGTGAAGATGTTTAAAAAGAAACAACTGAGAGTAAATAGGAAGTAAGACTGTTTAAAGTCAGCATCCTTGTGGAAAGCCACTCACAATTAGTATAACAAGTTGTTAGTTGAACATAAAGATGCTATGGGGTTGAACATAACAGGGTCTGTCGGTGCATTGACTCAATTGGACTTTCTTATAAATGATGAATATCAAAATGAACACACATCATTACACTACCACCACAAAACCAGACTTTGCTTTTCTTGATCTTTTTCATGCTTCCTGCAATCCTTTACTTTGTAAATCAGTTCTACGTAAAAGCAGGATGTAAATGTCAGGTGATAGTGTTTAAAATCTTTTTCACTATTGAAAAAGGATATCTAAGATGCCAAAGGATGTTATACAGTATTCTGTTTTTGATGGCATCAGATTACAAGTAATATTCATGTTTACATTTGAGTTATTGCTAAAGAAGTATAGGAATGTAAGGTGGAGATATTCTTTCTAAGTTAAAAACCAGAGTAATGGACATTTGCTTTAAGTTTTTCAGAAAAGCAATATTTCATGAATGAAACTCACCAGTGGATGTTTTCAGGGAAGGAATCATCGCAAATCCTTTCTGGCTTTAACGCTCACATGCTCATCCGAGTTCAGGACAGTCTCCCTCTCCCTCCTCTTTCTCCTTTTCTTCACATTCAACAAGACTTCCCAAACATCTGTCGCACCACAGTGGCAGCAGTTTACTCCGCCCTCTTCATTTCATTAATTCCGTCTCCGACTGTCGAATACCTTGGGGAGTTCTCGGATAATTATGGCACTAAAATAATTTAGGTCGGCTCTGTCTGTCTTGTGTGATGAGGTGGAGAAGCGGCTTCACTGCTGCTGATGCTGCTGCTGCTGCTCCGCATCTCTCCGCTCAGCTGCCAGGATGGTACAATAACAAAATTCCCCCAGATTTAAGGCTGGATAAGCGCCATGTGTCTGGCTGTAATACTTTAAATCCCCAAGTAACGAAGGGTGTAACGAAGAATACCCTTTGAAAAAAACAGATTTGTGTTTACAACCACAATTTGGGAGTAATATAATAATAATAATAATAATAATAATAATAATAATAATAATAATAATAATAATTAACACAATATATCAATATTTAATTTTAATTTATTTCTCTTTGGAATATAAACACCCTAAAAAATGCTGGATTAAAAACTCTATGTGGCTTATTTTGCTAACCCTGTCCTGAACTGTCAAAATATGGACCGGAGCAGCCCTGGGTTGATTTAGCACAACAGAGTTGGGTTCTGGGTTTGACCCATAATACGTGGTTAGGTTTCAACACAAAAAATGGGTTGAGGTGACTAATTTCTTACCTGACGTCTAGGGTTGGATTTAGGAGGATGCCGGACCTTGGGCTTCACCCAATTTTGGTGCCTTATCTACACAATGTTATTTCACATGTGCATTACATGTGCATTTTAAAATTGTGCATTGCCATGTACATTTTACATGGGGGTTCTAGAATTGCGCCACTTAAGGTGGCAGCAGGTTGGAGTAGCTCTGTTACTTTTGATTCTGATTGATTATTTTTTGGGAGCTCTTCCTCTTGTGGTGGATACAGTTGATTTTTTTGGGACGACTGTCGGATGCTGTGCAGCTGGGATGATTTTTCCTAATACTTTTGGACATTTGTTATAATGCATTGCCATGGCAACGGGGTTGTTTCTTACAACCGGGAGCAGTTGATTATTATCTCAAAAGCTCAAATAATACTTTAGCTACAACCCAAAATCCCTGATGAGTTGAAAAGGAGACGCAGTGGATGCAGAGCAGGAGCAAAGAGAAGAGAGAGAAGGAGGAAGTTCAAACCATCTCTTCCGTCGATTATGATGGGCAGTGTGAGATCGTTGGGAAACAAGTTGGATGAACTCCAAGCCCTACCAAGGACCCAGCCAGAGTACCGGGGATGCAGTATTAGGTGTTTTACTGAGACATGGCTGCAGGATCATATCCCAGACTCCAGCGTCTCTCTGCCGGGCTTTTTAAACATACGAGCAGACAGAGATTTAAAGAGGAGTGGCAAATGTAAAGGAGGTGGACTGGCAGTACTTGTGAACAACAGATGGTGTCATCCATGACATGTTACTGTGTAGTGTCGTCTCTGCAGCCCAGATATTGAACTGTTAGCAGTAAGTTTTCGTCCATATTATTTACCGAGAGAGTTTACCAGTGTTATTTTGGTAACAGTATACGTTCCACCTTCCGCTGTTGCTGACACTGCATGTGATGCCATCAGCTCAGTTGTTGCTAAGCTACAGACACAACATCCCTATATCTGGTGATTTTAACCATGGTTCACTCTCTGCTACACTTCCAACGTTTCAACAGTTTGTCAGCTGCTCTACCAGTGAAAACAAAACGTTGGATTTGTTTTATGCAAATGTCAAGGACTCATAAATCTCTACAGCAAGACCTCCTCTAGGCAAATCATATCATCTTGTTTATCTCTGCTCGAAATATAAGCCCCTTGTTCAGAAACAACCTGTAATAAAGAGGATTGTGAGAAATCCTCACAGGAAGCTGAAGAAGCCCTGCGAGGTTGCTTTGAGGCTACAGACTGGGACGCACTGTGCCAGCCATATGGAGAGGACATCAATGCCATGACTGAGTGTGTAACCAACTATATAAACTTCTGTGTGGATAACACCATCCCCACCAGAACTGTGAGATGCTTCCCCAATAACAAACCCTGGATCACCAGTGACCTGAAGGACCTGCTGAACAAGAAAAAAAGAGCCTTCAGAGAGGGGGACAGGGGATTATTGAAGAGTATACAGAAGCAACTTAAAGTCAAGATAAGAGACAGCAAGGAGGTGTACAAGAGGAAGCTGGAGAGGAAGCCCAAGTAAAACAATATCAGAGATGTTTGGTCAGGGATGAAGAAGATCACAGGCTTCAAGCAGAAGGATGATCAGACTGATGGAGGTCTGGACAGAGCCAATGAACTGAACACATTCTTCAATAGGTTCAGTTCAGAAACAAGCTTAGCATCCTCCTCTCCTGCTCACAGCCAAACAGACATCCCGCCCTCCTTTGACCCACAGGACCCACAGCTGTCCAGTAACACCTCAAATATTTTATCTTCCACCTCAGTTATAGACCCTTCTGCTTCTGCATGTTTGCATTCAACCAAATTAGAAGATGATGATGTGTCTCAAGAAGTCAGGTGAAGATGCAACTGGAGAGACTGAATCGGAATAAGACTGCAGGTCCAGATGGTGTCAGCCCTAGAGTCCTGAAGGGCTGTGCGGAGCAGCTATGTAGGATTCTGCAGCACCTTTTCAATCTTAGCCTGGCCCAGAATAAGATTCCAGTGTTGTGGAAGACCTCCTGTCTTGTTCCAGTACGCAAGAAAACTCACCCATCAGTCCTCAATGACTATAGACCTGTTGCCCTGACATCCCATATCATGAAGGTCCTAGAGAGACTCCTGTTGGCCCACCTGAGTAAGCAAACAATAAACTGGACCCCTTCAGTTTACTTATCGCTGTGAAGTTGGAGTTGAAGATGCCATCATACACCTGCTTCAACAAACCAGCTGTCATCTGAACCAAGCAGGCAGCACTGTAAGGATCAGGTTCTTTGATTTATCCAGTGCATTTAACACAATTCAACCTGATTTGCTTTGTCAGAAACTCCAGAAGACTCAGGTGGAGGCCTCAACAATCTCTTGGATCAAAGATTACCTGACAAGCAGAGCACAGTTTGTGAGACTGAAGAGTTGTGTGTCTAACCAGGTAGTCAGCAGCACAGGAACACCACAGGGAACTGTACTCTCACCATTCCTCTTCACTCTGTACACATCAGCCTTCCAGTACAAGACAGACTCCTGTCATCTGCAGAAATACTCAGATGATTCTGCAGTTGTGGGGTGGATCAGAGATGGACAAGAAGATGAGTACAGGAAGGTGGTGGACCACTTTGTGGCATGATGTGGAAACAATCCTCTCATCTTGAACGTGACTAAAACAAAGGAGATGATTGTAGATTTTAGGAGAAACAGGAAAAAGTCAAAAACTATTTCCATCACGGGAAAAGAGGTGGAGGTGGTGGAGCAGTATAAATACCTCGGTGTTCACCTGGACAACAGACTGGAGTGGAGATGCAACTGTGTCTACAAGATGGGACAGAGCAGACTCTAGTCTTTAAGGAAGCTTAGGTCCTTCAGTGTTTGCAGCAAGATGCTGCATATCTTCTATAAGTCTTGTGTGGAGAGTGTGATCTGTTCTGCCATCATCTGCTGGGGAAGCAGCATCAGGGCCGGGGACTTAAAAAAGCTCAACAAGCTGATAAAGAAGGCTGGTTCTGTTCTGGGGACTCCTCTGGAACCTCTGGAGATCATTGTGCAAAGCAGGATTCTTCATAAAATGGAGAACATTATGGAGGACCCTGAGCATCCTCTTCATGAGACTGTTGTACAACAACAGAGTGTCTTCAGTCAGAGGCTTCTGCAGATGTGCTGTAAGACAGACCTCTACAGGAGATCCTTCCTGCCCACAGCCATCAGAATCTACAACAGCTCTTTGAAGAAACCTACATAATGAGCTACAACAACATTTAATTTCCCTTTGGGATTAATAAAGTATTTTTGAATTGAATTGAATTGAATTGAATTGAATTGAATTGAATTGAATTGAATAATTGAATTGAATTGAATTGAATTGAATTGAAATTACAATTCAATTCAGATCAATATTTTATTTAAATAAGCCCAATTCCCAACAAATGAACTCCCAAGACACTGTGGCATAGATGTAACATTATTCCCCTTTCAGGTCATGCACTGTGTAACCTTCAGTATACTGTGTTTTGCAACATAATAACCTTGGTTTCTCTACATACTCAGGCCTAGACCATGAAAAGACACCATTTTTCCTTTTAGCTTACAAATTTAGAAAGTGGAAATACTGCTTTCTGACAAGTTAAAGCTTTACTTACACCATATGTTGTCATAGTTTGGTTCAGCCTCATTTTGTGAGAAAAAAGGTGGTGGTAAGAAAACAAAATTGCTGGAAGGTTTCACAGCAGTCCCAGTACCAACAGTACTACTGTAGTTGTGATAATATAGTTGTTTAGTCAAGTTTTAAAACTAAACAATATGTAAAAATAAATGTCATAGTTTTTGGAACATGTTTTACATACATGTTTGTTGTTGCAAATGATAGTTTTCTTATATACACTAGAAGAATGTTTTGCTTTACTACATGACAACAAAGGAGTATGGAGGAAAAATAATTTATTTATAGAGCAGTGTATTGTTATTTGGTATAAAGTGTGGTTGTTGCAGACCCAAATGCAGGCAAGATATCAAGAGCAACATGTTGGGTTTCAAGGATTAAATGATAAGTTATGGGCAGACACAAAGAGACAGGGACAATGGAACCAGGGTGGATGCAACGGAACGGAAGAATGAAAACCAAGAAGCTTAAATACTGAGGAGGTGTTATTAGTGACACAGAAACCAGGTGATTATCAGGGGAATGCTAGCCAGTTAGAGAGTTCTGAGCAGGTAGGTAAACACAGAATGAACACAGAGGGAGCAGAAACAAAACTCCAAAGGATCTATAAACCAATGGGAAAAACAAGACGAAAATGATCTAAATACAAACACAAGTGACAACCAAAACACAAACACCAACAGATTATGACATTATCATTATTATTATTATCATGTGAAGTAGATGGCTCCGAAGATGGCCGCCTTGGTACAACACTCGCTTGTACTTTATGTTTTCCTGAGAAGTCAGCGACTCTGCTGTGAAACAAACTAAGCCTATTTGCTCTAGCACAACCTGCCTTTCTTTGTTTTAATAAATTGAACACATTTACATACACATACATGCATGTACTGTTCCTTTATCTTTATTTAATTTGCACTATGTGTATATATTTGTACCTAATGTCTGTACACTGTGAGCGCCTATAACTGACGTCAAATTGTTTGTTCGTGTAAACAGTTTTGGCCAATAAAGCTGATTCTTCTTCTTCTTCATATTATTATTTTATCATTGTCATAGCACATATACCAAATAAAAGGCCTTAATTTTGGATGATCTGGTGGTTGGGTAAATATGTCTAAAGATGTTAAAGAGTCAGGAGTATCAAAAGGCCATATACAACCAGGGATTTTACATACCGCAGTTAAATTGAGCTGATTTTCAGGATGCTTTGACTTTTCCATTTGGTTCCCAGTGATGTCAGTCTGAGGCTAAACCTCACTTTCCATTTTAATTAATCCCTGTTGCTTCTGGTTCACTGAATTCTGAAGGACAGCCATGCACATCTTCATTTCTGCCGCTCAAGAGGTTAGATCTGCTGGCAGGAGACTAACTGTTATGGCTTTGGAGGAGGCTAGAGGTTAAACAGGCGTTTAACTCTGTTAAACAAAAGTCACCATAAAGAACTTTGAGACATCCGTTTAAGAACACAATATTAATTATTATCATTAAGTGGCAATAACCCATCATCAATGAGTGTATGCAGAACTGACAGCCATGCCCAAAGGTATACTGGCAGTCTTCATGTGAAAATACATCCATGTAGTACTTTTTACCCGAGGGTTTAATTATATCAGAGCATGAGTTGGGTCTGTTTTGTCTAAGATCAACAGCAGAAAGTGAAGCTAATTAGAAAAGAGAAGTCACGAAACTTTAACTTTGGTTACCAAAATTAGCTCCAACTCAAAATCCCAGAGCTACAAGCAGTGCTGATGAAGAAAAGGAAGGTTAGTTACTTCATGCAAAGCCTTCAGAGCTCTATGACATTTTCAAAAGCTGTGCATTGTTTATTGTCTGGCATTATATAAACCCTCTCTGTGTTCCTTCCCAGATATTTAAATTTTTCTTTTCATTTGCTGTGAGCAGCTTTTGTGTGACTGAAGAGATATGAGCAGATTATCAAAATTGGAGGATTTTTAAGAAACTGACGTTCATTTCTGTTTGTATAAACCCAAATCAGGAAAAAAATATCTGATTTGCTTATTTGTTCATTTTTCTTTGTGTGTATTTAAGAAAATGTTCAACTTCTACTTTATTTGTCATGAAAACCAGAAAATTACTGGTTTAAAAGGATGACTGAAGGTGAACCTGATGAATTCGGGACTTAAGATATTTTTAAGAAGCAAAATTAGTCCAGTTGCTTTTTAGTCAATCACATAGGATTGCAATAATGGTTGTTAAAGAGTGCAGCTAAAAAAAAAGACTCCATAAACTGAAATATTTGATTATCAGGTTTTATTTACTCTACTGCCTTTTTATGTTAATGGTACTAATGCTTGTTCTAGAATAATAAAGAAGAAGGCCTAGTTTGTATGTGGTTTTACAAAAAGCTAACTGTTATTATGCCTGTAATAAGTGTAGTAGATGTTAATGTTATAGTTCATATTTGCAATATTTGCTGATCTGTATGTAGGTTTGTTTTTGAGTGTACAAATTCCAGTGGTGGCTTGGGCATTAAAATAAAGACTTTTTCTAAGCTTTAGATTTGCATTTAAAGATATGAATGGCATCTTCAGTCTAATGCCTTTATTGTTTTTGAGGTATCAATGTTTCTTGTAATAAAGTCTTAAAGAGGTTTTTGAGACTCATATTTGTAGAAAAGATTGTTTATCTGCACTTGATTTACATGGCAAAAGACCAGTGTGAAAGGAAGTTAAAGGAAAAGTTTAAGCATGGTGATTCTACCGCAAAACTTCTCCATAACTGTGATTATGTCATGAACCTGGGGTGGAAGTGTGGTGGTTTGCTCTTCTCTCCCACCCCTTTTGTGTGCTGCTGATTCACCCTCAGGACAGGGCTACTCCTGCAACGCTGTTGTCTTGTTGGCTGAAGACGATGAGCAGAACTCCTCGTTTGTCCAATGTGGCTCCAATAATCTAGCTCAGTGTTATAATGCTCCTAGTGATTTCTGTTGGTACTTTATGTCTCTTTGTGCTACCAGCATGGAACTCAGTGAGCCTCTAGCAGATCCTCTCTCGGATCGGGAGGTCACTTCCTGGTTCAGACCACAACTGCCACACCTACCTGTTAAACTCACCTTAATCTTCCCCTGGTGCAACTCCTTCATTCAGTGTATCATAACTCTGCTGCCTCGACTCCAACAAAACTGTCAGCGGAAACAGATCAAACGTTTACCAGAAGTTACTTTTGCTCTGATTTAGCAAATTAAGCTAAGTACTCTGTAACTGAACTTTCAAATGTTCTCCAAATGTTCTCCTATTTCAAAAAATTACAATGATTAAATTATCTTAAAGAGCCACTGTCCTAAATTAACTTGATTTTGACTTTTTTAAAAAAGCACCAGCATTGGTGTTTATGCGCAAATGAAAAGTTAGTATCATTCAGCCTTCAGCCCCACATTAAATGACCCTGCAGTTGCTGCAGACATTTATTCGCTCAGGCTTTGTTAAATATATTATTTAAATAATTAAATATCTGCCACCCTTTCTGTGCAGCGAACCTCTCTTAGTTCATGTGTAAATCTAAAAATAAATAAAGAACGCTAAATTTAAATTTAACATCTTTTCTCAGATGCATATGTTCAAAAGGCTTTAAACTTTTCTAAATATACTTACATGAACGGCAGCTCTTGTGAATGGTATCAGTGACAAAATACCAACTGGTTTCAAAGCTCCCACTAAAGCCAGTTCAAAAACCAAGCACAGTCAGACCATTTAGCTTTGTAGCACATGCCAAGACCCCAGCTGTTACTTCCACTAATGAGAATCCAACTAACACTGAGGGTTACACTATTCTGATGGGTAATATTATTGGTACTGCTTTAAAGAGTGTGCCACTACAAACCTTAAGCTCATTTCATTTTTGCATATCAGCAATTTCTCTCTAAACCTCAATTGAAATCATCAATTAAAGGGCAGAGGCATAGGGCACTGCAGCACTTTAAACTCTAATGCTGCTGCTTATCTCCAAAGAGCAAACATGGAGACCCATCAACATGTGATGGATAAACCACTGAAAAAAAATATGATTGTGTGCTCACAGCTTGTGTTTGTGAAAAGGACTTTCATCTCACTGTGTGTGTGTGTGTGATGCTAGGAGTTTCTGTGGCTGCTTAGAATAAATACTAATCCCTTAAACATTATAGCAGATGTGTGCATCAACGGATATCACAGATGCCCAGCAGCCAGGCCATATAAAGAGATTAGACAACAGGAATCATGAATGACTTGGTTTTGCTTCCAGGTTCTGACTGGGTTCATAGATAATTTTCCGAAGGGAATGTGACAGACATTCAGAGGGTCTGCAGCCGAAGCTCTGCACAGGCAGTAACGTTACATGTAGATGTTCCAGCTGGAGTCAATGCTAAAGTTGTTTATTAATACTTTGAATGAGGTTTTCTCTGGATCAACTAAATGTTTTTTGTGGTCACAGTTTTGTTTTTTTAATTGCATTGATGTGGATTCAGACCTGTTATGTGGCAAATCATGATACTGACACCCCTGGTATAGATATGTCAGTCAGTCAGCATCTTCCATAGTGGGTCGCGGGGAAGCTGGTGCCTATCTCCAGCAGTCTATGGCTCCCACCCATAGACTGGGTGCAGGGCAACACTCAAACAACCAAGCACATACTTATTCACACACCCAAGGGCAATTTAGAGAGACCACTTAACCTAACAGGCGTGTCTTTGGACTGTGGTAGGAACAGTCCAAAGACCCGGAGAGAACCCACGCATGCATGGGGAGAACATGCAAACTCCATGCAGAAAGACCCCTGGCTGGGAGTTGAACCCATGACCAAATGCGCCACCAAGCAGTCCAGTATAGATATGTTAAAAAGTAAATTAATCTTTTATTGCAGTAGGATAATCTCACTCTGAAACATGTAGAAAAATCCATCCTATAATTTCAACATATCTATCCAGATAAAAACAAACAATATAAATAATATTGTTTATTTTTTATAAAATTAATGGTGCCACATTTTTTGACATCCCTTCTATCATTACTTTGTTCAACTTTATTTTGCCAGCATGATATGACAGCACGTAGCAGTGTGAAAATAAAAATATGTACAGCATCACAGATCCTCAACTATTTATTAAAAGTGGGCATAAAGTGTTTTTCTACATATTTTTCTTTGTTTTCTGCCTAGGGCTGGATGGTTTGCCTTGTGCCTTTCTGCATGGAGTTTGCTTGTTCCCCCTATGCATGCATGGTTTGGATGGATGGATGGATGGATGGATGGATGGATGGATGGATGGATGGATGGATGGATGGATGGGATGGATGGATTGATGGATGGATGGATGGATGGATGGATGGATGGATGGATGGATGCCATGAAGCTCAATTGTCTCCTCTGACCATAGCACACTGTTTTAAAGTGACACCAGAGCTTACCAAACCCCATGTTTTTTACTATACGACAGAAAATATATTTTTTCTGGCATCACTCTTAAACAACGGGAATGCATGTGCTGTAGCTATCATCTAATGGTTTGTTATGGAGACTTGATGACCCCGAGTTGCCACTCTTTGATTAAATGTATTGATGTTTGGATTCTTTTCTACTTTTCTGCCTATCCCTCTGACATAAGCAATTCTATTCTTGTGCATTTTGGTCACTCCCAATGAAAATCTTAAAATCTTCATATCTGCATCTCCCGTTTTTTGTTTTTTGTGTTTGTTTTTTTATAAAACCATTTGCAAACCATAAATCATAGCAAAATTCACTACCATCTTGTAACCATTCTCTTTTACTCTTGTAACAGTCTTTCAGTCAAAATAATGCTTGTTAGAGAGTTTTAGCCCTGACACTCATTCTCAACCTCTGCTTTTTATCTCTTTTATATGATGCCCAGTGCTTTGACTAACCCCAGATACTCCAACTTAGTACCCTTTCTTGCAGCTGTTCCATCTGTCTTCCTCTCATTCATACACATAGTCTGAAACCTTATACTTAAACAAAACAAATACATATGATTGAATAACTAGGACAACTTATGAAAATGAAGTCAGTGTGGCATAAATAAAATAAAGATGTCTTATTAATTTCATAAAATCCTCAATGGTTTTCTGAAATGATGTCTTCGACAGTTCTCTTCAGCTTGAGTTTGTTTCCAGCTCCAAGTCTTTGTCTGTTAAAACCCCTGTAACTGAGTTTTGCTTCAGAAGCTAGCATAACATGGATGTGCTTAGAAGGAGCTCTGTCCTGTCACAGCTCCATGTAGTTCATGTTCAGAGTGTTTGCATGAAACTTAAAATAAAGAACAAGAGATTAAAAACCTTACATTTAGTCATTAAGATTTTTTCCAGAACCGTTGCCCAACATCGCCCTCTATAGCTATGAAGAAACATTGCATCATCAGTTAAGTAATACTTTTGGGCTATTTAATCAAGTTCCTGTGTTTAACTGTTTCAGAGTTGTTCCCTTCCATGGCTGGGCCCAATAGTTTATACTGAAATTGAACAGAAAACAGGACAAACATGGCTCAAACAACAAGTACCTTTGAACATTGTAAACACACAGAATGTCTTTGCTTTCCCAAACAATCAAAGCTTGGAAGCTAGGGAAAAAGACAACATAATTTAATCTGCTGGAATCAATACAAGCCTTTAAAACCTTGTTGGTGTCTGCTGGCTTAATCTCTGAACTGGTCAGGGAAAAGTATACACAGTTCAAATCAGGATTTAAGGCCCGTTGGGCGCTCTCTCCCTTGATTGGCTTGAGGACTTGATGTTTTCTAGAGCTTATACACATTTACTTTAAACCTGGAGCAAAATTAAAGTTACATAATCTGCCTTTAGAGGGGGTTGTGGTATGGATTCATATAGAAAATGGGATGTCATTAGATTTCTCCTGTAGTGCCTCCCTGCCGTGATGTAAGGCTTTCCTGGCTATGTTCACACTGCCAAATTGGTTTGGTAATTTCAGGAAGCTGATACCGCATGATGTCTGAGTCAGCAAGTTTATCATACGGTGCAAAGCAGAGAACTCTGGGAGTTGATCTGCTTTCATCTTTGTGGTGGGTTTTGTCTACAAGAGAAGTGCAACACTCCACAAATAATTAATTTCCAGGTAAGGGGTATAATTTCCCTTTGTGTACAACAACAGTGAAGCTCAAGCTGCCAATGATCACATTAGTCAAAAGACATTCACCATGGAAAAATGTTTTAAAACCTGAGCACAAAGCATTAAAGATTATTGGAAAATAAATCTATCTACCCACATATAATTTAACACTCAGGTCACGACCCTGTACAGGCTGTCGGATGGTGCTGAGATGGGCGGTAGCCGGATGATAGATCATTCAGAGAGAGTAAGTTTCATTATCTAAAGTGGCCAAAGAGGAATCTGAAGGAAGAGTCTTACAGGAGCTTAAGATGCACTCTTCAGCCCAGTGAAAGCCAGCGGGGCTCTAAAAGAAAGGGAAAAATAAGGCGCTCAAATAGACAGAGAGCTGTCGGTGATGAAAGCCAGTGCCTGAAGCCGTTCGCCTGCTCTGCACTTAATACAACAAAGATCTTAGCACAACAGAAACCTCAGCAAAGAACCCACAGTCTCTGTTAAACTGAGGGGCAAAAGAAACGAAACTGATGGAGAGGAAGTTAAAATATATTTTCTTGACATTGTTTGAGACTCAGACTGAAACTTACTCCTCTATAGTGCAACTTAGCTGCAACCAAACCCTAACCCATATCCATCCTTAGCTGAACCCAAACCCTAACCCGTATTGAACATCATCATTTTGTTTTGTCATTTTTCGTTTTTTTTATTTGGACTGTTGGGACCAGATAATAAAGAGGTAAAAGGGAAAAGAAGCAAGTACAACGTGTATTTAAGAAATTGAGTCATGTTTTTTACTGAAATGCAACCAGTGCATTGTCTATCAGTTTTTGTTTATTTATTTATTTGTATATTCTTTCATAATGCATCATAGGACATCATATTCGTATGCTATAATCTTTGAAAACACTGCCACAAAGAATACCCCAGCATTCTTGTTGTCTATCTTATGTACACAAAAATGTTGGGGTGTTATGTATGTTTTTCATAATACTTCATACTATGATCACAGTAAATCACAACCATTGGAAATTATTATGGTGATTAATTAATTATTAAAATATTTGGCACCAATGTTCTTTGACGTCAAATATCACCAGTAAAAGACATATGGTATATGAGATATAAGATATATGAATGTGTGTAAGATCAGCCAGCTGCGATACAGTCATGTATCACTGGACATATGAGGCATAGGGGATGTTTTTATATTTAGATCAGTGACTACATGTTCTAGCGTGCTTTATGACACACGACATGTTCATATATACACACATGACTTGCAGGACGAGGAAGTACTAACCACCAGACAGCAAAAAGACATTCAATATGAATATGGTACAGATCTATTTTGGCCCTGCTGTGGGAATTTGTTTCCATCAGATGTTTTGTGAGTAATTCTTAGGTGCCATGTTGCCATGATCTTCATTTTGATTTGCCTGAAATAAGTTTCAGATTTGACTGAATGCATAGAAAATCTGTATTTTTTGAATTTCCACTCATCTTAAGCATTTCAATAAATTGTTTTCATGGTGGACCCTGTTTTAATTGTTTTTCAGTATAAGGTTATTTCTGCATGCATGCGGTAAATCGTAAAATCCCATGTAAAATAACTAATAGAAACATTCAGCTTTAAGACAAGCATAAATTATGATGCTGGTAGTCTGATTTTGATTTAAAACATCTTTATATTAATTCAACCAAAAGATGCAAGAGCAAAGCTCCAGGTACAAGGCCAAACTAAAGAAAAAAACATTTTTATCCCTCATAATTATGAATTAGTAGGAAAAAATAGACATTAAAGTGAGAGAATGAAGTTACTGAAACTATCCTAAGAGAATTCATAGAAAGTTTTCATAGAAGCCAGATTAATTTCAATTGAAATGAAGAATTAGAATGCCACGTTTATTATAAAAACTATATATATCAACCTAAACCCTTGTTCTCAAAGTCAGGTACAAATACCACTAGTGTTCCTTTCATGGTTCTCAATAGATATTTTGGCACAACCATTTGCGAGGCAATTATGAACAAAATGTGTATGTAGAGCTACTAAATACCAACTGCTAATAAGATGAGTTGTTGGAGCACCTTGATCATCAGCAACCTTTTAAAAAGAGAAGTGTGGCACAGAAAATATCAACAACTCTCTTTAAAAACTCAAACGGTTTCACAGAGAATCTGTAACAAATGCTGGTGGCTACATACGCTCTATTTCAGTTACCTCTAACAGCTATCGCCAGGGTAACAGCTGTTAGTAGTACAAGTTAATATATTTAGTACTTTCAGTGTGACATTGTGAAATGTTTCTGTTCATTTTTACGGCTAGAAACTTGGAATTTAAAACATTCTATTTTTTATGAAACAATCCTTTGCAATTCTTTCTTTTACTATGGTAATACTTGGAACTGTGTCTTTTAAGTGGTGGAACTTATTAAACCATTGAGAACCACAAGCTCAAAGCATAATTATTATTAACTTACTGTAAAAGCTCAAAATAGTTTAAATATCTGATGCATTTCCTTAACCAACTAGATGAATGTTTTTATAGTCACAGGTTTCAAAATTATATGTTAATATGGGAATATGTAATTAGGATTAAATGTATTTAATATCTAATGTTTTATTTAAAAAAATCAAGAGTATTGTTTTTTTCATGCAGCAGCACAGACTTACGGCAGTTCAGTCTCTGTAAATGTTCCGACATTCCTGTGTAACCTGACACCTGACATCATTCTGCAGTTTTAGAGGAACCAAATGTAGCTTCCCTGTTGGAAAAAACAACCAAAGACTCCTCCCCAGAGTTCCCATTATACTTCCTTAAAATCCTGCCAATATAAACTCGCACACTGAGCTACTTTAGCAACATAGGCACAGAACTTCAGACTCAAAATACTCCCTGAAACTTTCAAACTTCTGGGCTTGAGGTAAGTTTCTGTATTGTAGTTTCTGTCTCGTTTAGTTTAGTCAAGCCTCTGTGTTGAACAGGGCTCGTGTCAGAGTAGGTTTTAATTAATCTGAAAGCACAGATGTTTCGTAACATATACTAACAGCTGATTGGCTAGTGTCACAAAAGAGGCTCTTAAGTCAAATAAAACTTAATTCATTGAAGGTAAAGATTTACAACTGAAGACTGTGAATTTCCCTAAAAGATTTTCTATTTTTGAATTTAAGCACACTATGTTAAATACGTCTATTCTCCAGATAAGAACACAATGAGACCTACTAGGAATGAGACAGGAGAATGACTTTCATCCAGCTGCACAGTAGAGGGATTTTAAAAAAATAAGAGCTGCAGCCTTGACTGCGCAACATTTTCAGTTTTGCTTAGAAAACTGACACATAGGTTGAAAAATACAATAAGGTGTATATAAATTATCCATAAATATGAATTAATTTCTACAACATAAAAGAAACCTCAAGGGAAGAATATGTGTGACTCATGGAGAGACACATCGCCCACGCTGGTAATTAAATGCACATTTGCTTTTTAGGCAAAGCAGGTAACCATGAAGGTGAAGCTATAGTATTGAATATATAATCAATTTCTGTAGGAGGCAGACAATGTAAAGCTGTGCACTTCTTCAAAACTAAAAAAAACAGGCTGGTTCCCGCTCTTAGTTGAAAAACCCCAGAAAGTCAGTGGCCTTTTCCTGGAAACTGTGAACATATGCAGATTAGATGCGCAGTGTCATAAAAAGACTTGATGAAATGCAGATGGTAGGAAAGCAGAGAGCTGAGAGTGCTGAAAATGCTTTGAGGAAAAGATATCTGAGTGAGAAACCAAACTTTTTATCATGATTTGGATTCTTAATTCTCTTGTACCTAATTTATATAGAGTCAGATCCTTTTTCTTTAAAGTCTGTCAGCGTTCCGCAGTTTCCCTTTCCTCTCCTCACTTTTATTCTCTAGCTAACTTGAAGCAGACCTCGGGATGCAAGTTGCTTTGACCCACAGCGTGGCATAAAGTTTTCCCTCCAAAACCAGATGACTGTTTCCTAAAAGATGTCATGTGCTGTGCACATGACTAAACGTTGGAAAATGAGGTGACAGCAGAATAGTATAGAAAAGGCTGTAGGGGGCGGGGGGGCTTCCTTTGTTACTGTTACAGTTACAGTTCATGAAAGATGTATTGAATTAAAGAAAACAAAATTGTAGATGCATTTATTACCAGGTAGTGGGATAAAAGTGATAGCAAATGACTAATAAGCACCTTGTTATTAATTTTGGATATTTATTGTTACAATTTATTTGATTTTATACTTTCAGGATGTTGTCATATGCGTGTGTGCTGCTGATGGCTGTCTCAGTGTTGGGCCACATGGATGACACCTATCTGGAAACCCAGTGGGAGCAATGGAAGATTACACATCGGAGAGAGTACAATGGTTTGGTGAGTGGCTTTTAAAACAAGTTGTGTGTCATGTGGCTCTTGTTTGGACAGAGAAGCAGAGATTATGCCAAAGAAAAGCAACTAAAGGAAACTTTTAAAGAGCACCAGGAGATTATTTTTAAAACTGCAAACTGAAATCCTAAAAAAAATCTCATTCTTACCACGCAGCAAACATCTTGTTTGTTTCTGGTGTCATATGGCTTTTGCAGCAGGAACTATATAATTTTGTTTTACTCTACATGTTGCAGCAATAATAAATTATTTGCATGTCCACCAAACATTTGATCCTTATATACACATCTGTTGGGCAGAAATATTAAAAAGGCAAAATTTCATAGAGGTTCACATGTGTGCTGGATATTTTTTATCAGCAGTAAAGACACATACAGCACCTTGCAAAAGTATTCACACCACCCCTTGAACTTCTCCACATTCTTTTCACAGTTGAACCACAAAATTCATTATCTTTCACTTGGTTTTATTGTGATGAAAAACACAAAGTACATAATGATAAAATGGAAGGAAAATGATGCATGTTTTTTAAATATTTTTACAAATGAAAAATGCGCCATGCATTTGTATACAGTCCCTAATACTCTAAAACCCCCAAATAGAATCCATTACAACCAATTCCCATCAGATATCAAATAACTGGTAAATGAAGTCCACCTCTGCACAATCTACCCTCAGTGTATAGAAATATAGAACTGATTAAAGGGTGAATAATGGGGACTGAATGCAAATGAAGTCTTTTCAGATTTTTGTTTGTGTATTATGCGCTATCTTGTGCTGGTTTATCACATAAAAGCCCAATAAAGGATATAGAAGTTGGTGGGTGCAAAGTATGTACATACGTTTGCAAGGCTGTATGTGATAAAAGGTTGCAATAAGGTGACAAGGACAAATTATGAAATTGACATTAGTGTGAAAGCTTCTCAGATTTTCTGTCAGCTCTCTAAATCTATCACTTCAAAGCCAACTTTAACAGTGCAACAATATCTTCACTCCTCTTAGATGTGTATTTAGGCAGAAATCGTAATACTTTTATATTTTGCTGCTCTATGAGCTTTTTATGTTCCCTTTCCCCTTTCTATATACTGACATTGTATAGATTTAAACTTTCAAGTAACTGCTACACATCCTCTCTGTTTCTCTTCCATCTCTGTAGAAGTGATGTCAGGCTTTCACCTGAAGTCAGTCTTTCAGTCAGACCAGCATGCAGTGCAGAACTTGGATCTGCTTGTTGCATGTGCTCTCCTGTCCTGGCCTGCACCTTGTCCTCTCAGGAGAACTGAACCATGAGCGCACACAATACCCTTATGCTGAAATCAGCATAAGATACTTTAGATGAAAACTTGACACAACATGAATATTTTTTCATGCAACAACCTAAAACACAATCTTTCACTGTGACTAAAAATCACATTTATTTCATTAATATTAATCTTTTATTGTTGACAATAAAGTCAAGTCTTCATTTCAGGCAAATCTTGAGGATTGCAGTTTTCACAAAGCAATTCTAATAAAAACTGCACAGGGTGCCTTTGTTCATTAACAGAAAATGACTTGTGTGTGGTTTTAATGAGCTATATAATAACCCTGGGCTGTAAGTGCTGAAGGAAACAATGTCAACTGGGAAATGAGGAATGCAAAACCAGTGTGCTGCCTGTTTGAGACGAAAGAAAGCAGAAGTAGAGCAGGACCTGAAGGATGAGAATGTACTATTCTTTTTTTCTCTTTTTTTATTCTCATCAATTATTTATAATTGACTATAGACAAAAGACAAGAAAGTGTGATAAAATGTATCATGTTTGTCAGGTAGAAATCACAATCTTTTTTATAAGCATAGTAATCATTTTCCATCAGCTGAAATCATGAGGGAAAATCCAATTAGCCCATTTGGTGGATAGCTTTTATTAATTTGGGTCATCTTTGCTCTGATGTTGGAACATAGGAGCAGGTGTCAGAAATTCCCAACAGAAGAAACTCCAGTCACCTCTGACTTATTTTCTGCCCTCTTTTTTTATTTCATCTCTGTTGCACAAGCTAAACTTTCAGTCCTTTGTCACATTAGTTGTTTTTGAAGTTCTTGGCTGTGAAGATTGAAGGGAACATGGTTTAGTTGGTGTTGAACCAGGGCTGACTGAGCATCTATCATCCTTATTTGTGCTTCACCTCCGGCTAGAGGTCAGCTCTCCACAGCTGTGGAGTGTGTTAGTGTCTGCACTGTGTCAGTGTGTGAAGATGCACAGTTGCTGTGTTACACAGTCTTGTTTTTAGATAGTATAAGCATGTGTGTTATGCTACTTTAACTGTTGTCTGAGACAGTATTGTTATGTGGTAGACAGAGTGCCTAAATCTTTCCCTATTGCCGGTTTTAATCAGCATTCCTTGAACACAAGTTCAGCTCTTCATCTCCATAATGTGTCCAAACTCTTCCTGCAGCATTTGCAGTAATAATCACCTAGAGATGTCCAGTCCCCACCTTAAAGCATACCACATTCATTCTTTCATACAGCTAGAAAAAAAGCTTTATTTTTTGACATTCTGCTCTTCATGACCTGTCTTGTTGGAGCAGAAGCAGTTTGACAGTTGAGTTTAATGATGTAAACATCGTCCCCTTTGGTTTATATTCAGCTATCTTTGTGTTATCAAAACCAGTCCAGTGAGTGTTCAACAAGCATCAGGTTCATTGTCTGCACATAAACATACGCTGTTATAAAGAGAAGCATAGTAGTAGGATTTGAGCTTTAATAAGTCATAAAAGCCTAAGCAGACAGAGTATTAATGCTTACTAGCTGCACCACAGACCAAAGCCTGTTGGCTACATTTTGTCCCTAAACATATGGCTAAAAGTAAATATGGAAGCCTGACATTATGAAGTGATATTAATGCTGGATAAATAACAAAGAATTAGTTTTAAAATTCATTTTTTAACAGAAAACTGCTGTATGAATCACTGGTTAAATTGGCCTAATTAATAAAATTAGGCTACATGCTAATTTTAGAATGAATTAGCATTTTTTCAGCATGCTAATTATAATGAAATTTGCTCTGTTTCCCCAGATTGGTTTGCATCAGCTGTCAAGTCTTCACACAGATGGGAAATAACAAATTTTCATCTTTTTATCTTACACCTCTTTAAAAATTATTAAGTAGAGTACTTATTATACTCCTGAGGAAATGTGCTGGTGTGGCGTAAAATTAAATGGCTGAGTATTGCTTGCAAGAATTGACGAACGATTAGACACTGATTTCATTTCTCTACGTTGTGTTTTGAAGATATATATATAAAGTGTATAAATAAAGTGTTCTATCCGTTACCATTTTTCCATACATAGAAATGACAAAGAGGGCTCACTATATGTAGGTCAGCACTTCTTTCTGCTTCTCTCTCCATGACGCAGCCTAGCTTGATAATTTTGTAGTCAACAAGTAATGGATTCTCAGCCTGCAGGTGTAATAAGTTAGTTGCTATTCAAACTTAAAAAATGGGAATGTGTATCTAACATCCTTTGTTATTTAGATAGTTTGGTTAGTTTTCCTACATTTTGCTTTGTTACTAAAACAAGGGTTGTCTACATCTTCTTGTGATTTTTGAAACACAAGCTTGAGTGAAAATTATTTTATTTGTTTAAAAATGGATTTGAAGCCAGTATTGTTTTCATAACCTTGTTTATTGCCAATGACAACTTTTGAATTTTTTTTTAAGAACGTCTGAAAATAAAATTAAAACTCAGAAAAAAATTATGCTTTAAAAATAATTTTAAAGAGTGAGGATTTTGTATGAAGCTGCAGAGGATGGGTGCCGTTTTTTTGCTTTTGAACTGACATCAGGCCCTGAAAGCTCTCTTTGTTTGCCTCAGGATGAAGAGGGGATCCGCAGAGCCATCTGGGAGAAGAATATGCGAATGATTGAGGCTCACAACCAGGAGGCAGCACTGGGTATGCACTCCTATGAGATGGGGATGAACCACCTGGGAGACATGGTATGTTAAAGATATGTAGAGTCAGAAAATACATTTAACATAATTCTCTGAATAAAGTTTAAAAAACATATCTGCTCGTATCTTCTCCCTTGCAAGGCCATCATTTATGCACCATTGTCTGCATTTCTGCTGCCAGACCTCTGTTTCCAACATGTCAATGACTTGCTTCCTTCTGGTATTCAGTTACAATGTATTTGTTTTTATTCACCACATTTCAGGCTCAGCCCAGCAGAACATGGCTTGCATACTAACTTACTGATTCTATTCTAGACTTAATTTAACAAAAAGTTAACATACAAATATCCCTGAACAAGTGATCTCCCCCAAATGGTCAAATAATTATTTGCTGAATTCATTTAAATAATAGGTTGGACTACTCAGTTGGAGCCACTTCAAACTGTCAAAATGCTGAGAGGAGTGAATCTTAATCAGTGCAGACAGAGCGTCTGCCAAGCACTGTGTGAGATCAGCTAAGGCTGTTATCTGGTCTTTGCTGCACATTTACTGCACAAGCACTAAATAAGTTGCAACATTGACTGAAACAGTCACAGACCTTTTCAGCATGTCCATAAAACGTATGGCAGCTTGGCTTACCATTAAGTTAAACTGATTATGCTACAATATTAGTCACAGAGAGGTGCTGTTGGTGTCTTTTTATTACTTTAAACAATAAATCTTTGTATGTTCTTGTTCACCATTTCATCTTTTCATATTCTACTGTCATTTCTTTTCAGTTTTTGTGGCCCTGGTCATGTATGTTGCAGTAAACTGAGGTGATACATGAGCTGTCTGAGATCATCTATAGTCAGTGACTTGCCTGTGCATAACTGTCTTCCTGCTAAAATGTTTTGAAACTCAAACCTTATTGGAAAGCAGGCTTCATTAAAGCAGCACGCCAGGATTTGGGCTTGTCTGTTGGAGGCAGATTATGTACACATCCAAATTCTAGATTAATGATTAATTTATGTTTATGTCGGAACAGGTGGCCGTAAACGAATTATGTCTTCCTATTTTCATTTTGGCTAGAAGGCATAGAATTAAAAGAGGCACATCAACAGATGGCCTGTGTTCCTTGCTGCTCTCTGTCTTTAGACTGAACTGGACTGAAATGCTCAACATAAAACTAAAAGGAGTGAAAGGAAGAAATACTGAATAAGTAACCAGCTGTGCATTATGACAACCAAATATGAAACCAGAAATTACTCATTATTCCCCTTCTGATTTTTACACAAACCTGTTTTTCTTTTGACTCCTTTTCTGCACTCTTGGGGTTGTGGTTTTTGACATTATTTTGTAAGACATTACATTTCACTTGATAGTAACCTATGTTAAGCCATCTCTTGCCTCCTTTTCATCTTCTGACACCTTGCTGAATCCCCTCCCCTCTCTGCCATATCTACTTGTACTTGAGCTCTTCATAAATCTTAAAATGAATTTCTCAGTTGTCATTTTTCAAAAAACCTAGGAGCCATCTAATGTCAGGGTGGCACAGTGAAATGATTGAGTCAACTCAGTTGGATGCTATGTGATTTAGCGTCATCTGCAACACCTTTTTGTTTTAAACGTGAGCAGTTTAACTATTAAGTATACCTCTGTTCCCACAGACATCTGAGGAAGTGGCTGAGAAGATGACTGGCCTACTGGTCCCAATGGATCAGGAGCGTAGTTTCACCATGGCATTTGATGAGTCCGTGTCCAGACTTCCCAAAACCGTCGACTACCGCAAGAAGGGCATGGTGACCTCAGTGAAAAATCAGGTCAGAAAACACAAAATCTGATCAAATCTTTCTCATTGAGACCTTCTTCTTTTATTTTGAATGGCTCTGTTACATAAAACACAATTTACAGTGTCTGTGAAGCACTATATTAAGACTATACCTGTTTAAATGTCTCAGCCTTCATGATAAGGCTACAAAGTCTGACCATGCACTTAAAACATGAAAAAAATGAATATGAAATATTTAATTTTGCAGATAGATTTCAGCCATTGCTCTGTTGTCTATACATGCCTAATACTGGTCATGGTAACAGGGGAGGGGGTGGTGTGTTTGCTGGAGCCTATCCCAGCATGCATTGGACAAGAGGTGGGTACACCAGTCAATTATAGGACCAATGTAAAAACACCCAGGACAGACAACCACACATGAACACAACATTTAGGGTCATTAATTAACCTGTTATAATCATTTTTCGACAGTAGGAGTACAGAAGGGTAAATCAAGGGCTTTGGTATTTGGTTCAGCTCTTTCTTCACTTCAGTAAAGCAGACTATTTACATTCATACATAAGAAAACAATGCAATACAGAAAGGTCCTAGCTGGGATTTCATCCAAGGACCCTTACGCTGTAAAGTAACAAGATGTATGGGAGTCCACTTGGATGCAAAGCAATGCTCTTTCCCTTTACATTTTTTAATGCCTAAGCCTAAACAAGCCAGGAAAGAAAACAAATGTAAAAAATGAAATTTTAAGCAAGGCTTAGTGTATTAGTGTGCAACTCTTAGACATTAGATATTAAGCTCAAACTCCTAGCATATTTAGCTTTTAAATTTGGTCCTTTTCACCTGTTCACCTGAGGTCTTTACAGACAGGTTCACAGTAGGCTGACACTGTCTTCCTTTATAAACCTACAAGAGACTGATGCCCTCTCCAAATTTTAGGAATATATTCCATGACAAACCTGCTGCAAGAGAGTCAATCTATCAACGATTATGATGAAATATCTGTGCTGCTTTCAGTTTTTACATATAGGAAATAGGAAAAGTGATGCATGTGAATTACAAGTGGATGTTTATATCCTTTGTCAGACTGGGGAAGGAAATATAGTTCCACTGTGTCTGGATTAAACTAGATTTAGACCCAAAGGGCAGGCAAGTTGATGAACCTGCTGATCAACTAAATGCTTGGCAGTGATCCTGACATTGCATAGCACTGACAGCTTTAAAACAGGGAAGTACAGCTGTCATTCTGGTAAATATGAACAACAAAACCATCTGACCACAAAAAGAAAAACATCACAAACCTTGTGCTCAATGTGATCAAATGCTGAAGTCATGTAAGGAGGAAAAAAATGAATAACTGGAAATCAGAGCAAAAATTTCTTTAGCCTAACCCAAGCTCATCTGGTCAAAAATGTTGTTTTGCAGTTGCTTCATTGCAGTTTCAAGGTATCTGAAATAGAAAATAATGATCTGAAGCTAGGAATCTGTTTATGTTTTTATATAAAATGTTTCAAAAACATTGAGAAGATAGTTTCCAAACCTGCTTTGGGCAGAAATTTAAGAAGGAACACAGGAGAAAGCTTATAAAAATAGATATGTAAATGTAAAGTGAAAAGACTGCAAATAAATACTTTTAACTAAGTGTAGAGGAAATGCCTTTAAATGGCATTACAGACAGGACGTCCGTTGCTTACACTGAAAAAGGCTCAAAAGTTCTCAACAACTTAAAGCGCTTAAAAAAACATCAATCTGCAGGCTTGAGTTTCAGCTTTTCAGCTTTCAGATATTGAACAAGATGTGGAGGTGACTAGTATCTTTAATACCCTCAAAAATACCTGGAAATATATATTTCCAACTACAACCTTCATTTACCCCAAACATATTGTTTGAAGCAATTATCACAGCCAGAGCCCAGTCACGTAACAGGAAAGGACCTGTGCTCACTGCTAATGGATTTCAGAAACAAAGACGAGGCTGTGATTATAAAATGTAATTAGTCATCGTGAGAGGATTGAACAGTCTGGGGTAATGTATGCGGAGAGCTGTCCAGCAGAACAGGAAGTGGACTGCAACAGAGTGAAATATGGCTTACATCTGTGATTCCCACTAACAGTCAGATTAGCATCAAAACAGCGTCAGGTTATCTAATGAACATCAGAGCTGCTGGTGACGCACTGAGCCCACAGCTGGCTGAACATTTTCTCTTTGATGCTCAGTTTACACAAATCCCATGAGATGAAATATTGTTTGTTTTCTTTAGAATCTGCTAAAAAGGATGGTCTTTCAGACTATGTAAAACACAGCTGACTTTCTCTTATAAATCTATAATGTCTCCACATTCATGGCTGTATAAAGTTAAAACAACTCAAATTTTTGAACAGGCATTTATTAAAATAAATTATCTCCTCTGAGTTAAATGACATGCAGATGTCAACAATTATAAAAATGCAAACTCATGCAAGAGTCCCCTATAAAATGCTTTCTTATTGATTGTTAGGGAAAGAAATAACTTCATTTTCCCAGTAAATCATTGTAATTACCAAGTGATGTTTTACTATTGTTCTTGGTTACCGTCTTTATTATATTACTGTTTTGATTTAGACTTATCAACCTTCAAGTGTTTAGCTTACTTTAAGTGTTAAAGCGTATTAAAGTGTATTTAACTTACTTCTGAAATTTCTCAACCAAGCCTCTTACTAAAATGAAACGTTGTCATGAATTCGGCGCCCCCAGGTGGTTGAGTTTCACCCCTACAGATACTGAATAAAAAGGTTGTACTAAACGGCTCCCCTTCTTCCTGTTGTTCATGAATTATTCAACATTATGGCTTCAGTCTCTGCATACTAACAGCTCTGCTGCCTCATCCGCTGTAGCTTTTATGTGATTAAGTTATTATGTCTTGATATTTGTTTCTAAAGTTATTAAAATTCTAAAAAACTGTAATATTGCCAGAGTCCAAAAGCATGATCAGAGCACTAATTAATGTGGTTACACATCTACAAATCTTTAATTGAGAACAGCAGCTTGCTAGAGGGTTCTTTGTGCAGAGGAGAAGCTGTTTAAAATTTTATGGTTAAATAATTAGTGGAAATTTACAATTTTAGGGCGGAATCAGTTCAAACAGCCTTATTCTTCACGTTTTTTATTGTCTGGACTAAGCATTCGTATATTACAATTTTGAGCTCCGACCTTAATGGTATAAATCCGTTTAATTGTTACATATGTAACATAGATATGTACTTAATGATAAATGCACAAAAGTAACACGAAAACAATCTGAATTTTCGATTTGAAATCTCTCATCTAGCTGAAGCAAAGTGGATTTTTATCAAACACTGCCCTCTAGTGTTTAGACAGTAGAATGCAATAACTGCTTTATTTACCATCTTCTTGCACTTAAAGTGTTTAATTCAGCTGTGTTCACGATATGATTTCTTATGTTTAAAATGTGCTATCTTCAGTGCTAAATAATAATAGACTATACAATGCGGAAAACTGAAGATCTGTGTTATATATTTCTGTTCTTATAACAGTTCGTCATACTGGAAAACAGTAACTTGCTAAATAAATGCAATGATCTTTGCTCTTGTTTTACAGCATCTCCAGTTAAAGCTCCTAGTTCTGACAGTTACAATCTGTAATTATTTGCATGCAATAACTGTAACCTCTTGGTTATATCCTTCCTAACAGGGTTCTTGCGGCTCCTGCTGGGCCTTTAGTTCTGCCGGGGCGCTTGAAGGTCAGCTAGCCAAGAAGATGGGTCAGCTCATTGACCTCAGTCCTCAGAACCTGGTGGACTGTGTTAAGGAGAATGACGGCTGCGGAGGAGGATACATGACCAACGCCTTCAACTATGTGCAGGAAAACGGAGGTATCGACTCTGAGCAAGCCTACCCATATGTCGGACAGGTGAGAAACCCACAGTGTCATTTATCAAATAATGTACGCATTGTAACATACACTCTTCCTAAAAGTGTGGTAAAATTTTCATCGTCTTCATACATGTCATTGTGTCTTTATTTGTGATTATCTGGTGATCAGATGTGTAGATATTTAGATATATTTTGGAATAACAAAATCTGTTTATTGTCAAAGCGTTTCTGTGGGAACAGATTAATGTGAAAACATAATTAAACAGACAGACATTAGAAAATACAAACAGATGGAAAACCGAAAACAAATGAATGCAGTTCAGCATTTTAACAGCTTGTGACAAAAAGCTGTGTTTCAGTCAGGTGGTTCTGCTTTTATTGTTGTGGTTCCATTTGCCTGATAGCAGTAGTTAAAAAAAGTTTATGTCAGCCTTATTGCAGCTGGTAAACCCACTGCCTACCACTGCTCTGTTGAAACTTGTGAGAATACTGGTAAGGTAGCGTTTGTCTCCGTTTCCTAAAGGGAAGGGAAAGTGATATGATGGGAAATTTCTTATAAGGCCAGATCCACCGGAAAGTGCTGGCCTTATGCACTCAAATATTTATATATCTGTGACTATAACATATTTTTCAGTGACACACCCAAACACTCATAACCAACACAGAAACATTACATCCTTTAACAATATGTAAGAACCCTCTTTAAGTGCACACAAAGAGAAAATAATCAGCAAAAGTCCAACAAAATAAAACTTTATTTTACTTTATTTAACTCATTTGAATCAAGTATTTTTAAAATGTATAATTAATCCTGCATTGGAAGCACCTTTAAATCTCTCAGGGATTATGAGCAACTATTGGTTTGACTTTGTTGAAAAAATCATTCAGTGGATTTTTATCTAAATCCTTTGCATCCTTACTTTGGTGGTTTTGAATGGTTCAAATAAAGGGGAAACAGAACTTCTATCTGTTGGCTTAGACCTGGAGCAAAACTGCATTGGTCACCGGTTGTCCTTTTTTCTGACTGTGAAACAAGTTGACCAGTTCACGTGTCCCAATCTGATAAAAGGGAAAGGTGTAATATTTCAGTAAAACAGTGAAAATGTGACCAAGCTGTAAATCAGCAGAAGTGATGAGGAAGAAATAGTTATGCAAGCAAACAAAGTTTCCTCTTCTTCCTTGTCATTCGCATGGAATTTAATTGTTCAAACTGTAGCGACGTGATCAGTCAGGTCATGTGGATGTAACATCACAACATGTTCAAAATGTACTCATGTGGAACGCATTTTATTTTATGAAGTCTGTTTTCATTTTTTAGCTTCATATCCAAATTTTCTCTCTAAATGTTTTAGGTGTTCTAGTTAAGAATTCCCCACCTTTACTAAAAAAAAGGATGTAATGCAGGCAGTTTTATTAAATTATAAAAGTTAGTTATAGTTAAGTTGGAGTTTCCCATCTATCGTTGTGTCTGCAGGACCAGCCCTGCCGCTACAACTCATCAGGCATGGTAGCCCAGTGCAAAGGCTACAAGGAGGTGCCGAAAGGTAACGAGCGGGCCCTGGCCGTCGCGCTCTTCAAAGTGGGCCCCGTGTCTGTGGGCATCGACGCCACCCAGCCCAGCTTCCAGTTCTACCAGCGAGGTCAGTGACAGCCAAGATACATCATTACTTCTATGACCTCAGTAAAAGCTTTAATGTTTTGAGAACAAAGAAGCACAAAGTTGACAGTTTCAGTTATTAAAAAATTTATTTTAAATTCACATTTGAATGAGTGGAGTCCTTAAAATATAGGTTTTACAGTTGTCTCAAAAATGTATATTTATTTGATATATTTGAGACAGAAAACTAAACTCACCTCAGGAATACTTCATATCTTGTAAAGTGAGTGACCAATATGAGAATTAAAAAATGTTTATAAGCTATGACGTTCCGTGCAGTTTCAGCTTAAAGTTGCGTGTCTCTCATCTGTGACATTCCCAGGCATTTACCACGACTCCAACTGCAACAAAGAGGACATCAATCACGCCGTGCTTGCAGTCGGCTATGGTGTGACCACCAGGGGAAAGAAGTACTGGATCGTCAAGAACAGGTGAGGCTCCTCTGCTTTCTGGGTGGCATCAGGTGGCTCTCGGTGCCAACTAAATGGAAGCCGAGTCGTTTGCTGGTGACTTGATGTCTGTCAGCTGATGTTCGGTTCTGTCAAACGAATAAACTGAAACGCTGGCTCGCTCCTAGCGATGTTCAACGTGTGCTGTTCTTTATCTTGTCCCGACAGCTGGGGAGAGACCTGGGGCAACAAGGGTTACGTCCTGATGGCACGTAACCGTGGCAACCTGTGTGGCATCGCCAACCTCGCCAGCTACCCCATCATGTAAACAAACGCAGTGCTGAAAAGAAGGGAGGACAATAACAACTTACTTGGACTTTTAAACACCACTACAACAAAATGTCACCTTGACTGCACTTCATAGTTTTTATGACACATTGTGTAAAAACAGGACGAAGAAAACATTGCTGGCCAATGGAAGTTCCTCCCTTCCTGTGACCGTAGAGTCACTTCCCCTAAATGTTCTTTTTTTCTCGTGATCAATTGTTTTGTTCTTTTGTTCTAGCACTTTTCTAATGATTAAAAGGCAAACTGATGTTTTCTATTAAAATAAATAAAGATTTAAGTTTGAAATTTAAATGATATTTATTTATTTTCTTCTTTTTTTGACTGATCCCAGAAATCCTAATTTTTATAACAAAATCCACAAATTACCAAAGAAAGATATTGGGATGAGATCCTTCCCTTTCAGGTTAAAACAAAGTAGTTAAAGGAATTCAGCTTTAACTTTGAAGCCCAATATTGTTTTGAGGTTTTATTGAAAATGAGACATACATCCCCTAAGCTCCATAAACACAATCAATAATTACAAAATTGGGGTGATGTAAAAACAATGAGACCACAAAATATCATTTACAACATGTTTCCATCTTTAATGTATCCAGAACAAATGAGCTGAACAGCTAGTGAAACAATTTGAGAAAATAAAATGGCTGCAATAACCTGGTTGAATACATGTTAAAGCAAATTCTTTCCTGAAGCACGGTTTGATTGTATTCCAGCATCGGTCTCCTTTGTAACAATAGTAAAATTTTGCAAAACTTTTTAAAATCTATATCTTTTTGAGGACTTCTCTTATCCAAAGCCATCTTCAGGTGATCCTGATTAAGTTTCTTTGCCATCTGAAAATTTTAATTTTATGCTGGTGAAGTCATTCTTTGGTTAATTAGGATGTAAGGTTGATTTCATTAGACCATAACACTTTATCCTGTAGGGTTTTAGTAGGCTTTGGGCGTGTCTGAATTTTTTCTTTGGAAGACATGGCTTCTGTTTGGCAAAACTGCAGCTTAATCCACACATGTGAAGAATAGAAGAGATTGTTGGCATATGTAGAACACAACCAGAAGTGTTGCTGTTGGCCTCTTGGAATTCTGCCTTACCAACTTTTGTCTTTTTATCAGTTTTTGTAATGTCCCTACTGTCAAATCAAAACTGACATTTGTACCCTTTGCCTGGCTGATAACTGGGACAGTAAGATCCCTTTAAACCTTTGGAATCTGTAAATTATGGCTTAGCTGAAAGATGTACGTAAACAAATATCAGATCAATTTTAATTTGTAGACCAGAAGTTTAATTGAAATTAATCCGATTTATTAAAATGGTTGGAATGTATGAACTAAAGAAAGTTGCTGAACTTAAATCAAAGCCTGCTTTGAAAAAAGGATATATCTCACAATACGAGTGGAAAAATAAAATTATTTATCATAGTCTCATTTTTTAAATCACAAAAACTTGGTGTACACTTTTTAGATCCACGAGAACGTGCTTGCTTAAACACTCATATTTTAAATCTGTGACTATAACATATTTTTCAAACACTCAAACAGTAAAATTGGATCAGCATGTCTTAAAGTGCACACAAACAGAAAAAAATCTGCAGAAGTTTGGTTTTATACATGTAATTTTAATCACTAGATAAGCGTTTTTCTGTTGGTAAATACAGCACTCTAAGTTGCTGGGTTGGAGGGGAAGAAGAATGAACAAGTTTTGTTATCACCCAATAAGGAACTTAAAATCCAGCAATCATTAAAAACACAAGAGGAAATGTTTGCAAAGAGAAGAAAAGTCCTAATTCTCTGAGAAACTTACAGTATGGCGTCACTTTTTACTTTGATTGCCACTTCCTGTTTTGTAAGGTACAGCCACCAAAAGAAGTTGACAATGAACAGAGTTGTCTTCAAAATGTTTTATATTTAAAAAACGAAAGGAAATGGACGATGACAGTTAGCAGTTGCAGTTTGTAGGCATGAAATGCTCATAGATTATACATTACTTTTAGAATTGTACATTGTTGTTTGTCATGAATCGGTTGTCTGAAACAGACTCTCTTTCTCTGCTAAAATGTAACAGCATCAGTCAATCAATATTCAAAAGTGTGAGGACTTATAAATATATTTGTTAAAATTTTAAAGTACATATTTATCATCCACTGGTTCAAGCAGACACCATGCATCACTAGCTTTAAACTGAAAGTTATATCAATACTTTCATATATCAAATAAATATAATTCTTTTTAATTCAGCTGTAAAACCTATTTTTTAAGGACTCCACTCATTCAAGTGTGAATTTAAAATTATTTTATTTTCAAATTGAAACTGTCAACTTTGTGCTTCTTTGTTCTCAAAACATTAAAGCTTTTACTGAGGTCATAGAAGTAATGATGTATCTTGGCTGTCACTGACCTCGCTGGTAGAACTGGAAGCTGGGCTGGGTGGCGTCGATGCCCACAGACACGGGGCCCACTTTGAAGAGCGCGACGGCCAGGGCCCGCTCGTCACCTTTCGGCACCTCCTTGTAGCCTTTGCACTGGGCTGCCATGCCTGATGAGTTGTAGCGGCAGGGCTGGTCCTGCAGACACAACGAAAGATGGGAAACTCCAACTTAACTAACTAACTTTTATAATTTAATAAAACTGCCTGCATTACATCCTTTTTTTAGTAAAGGTGGGGAATTCTTAACTAGAACACCTAAAACATTTAGAGAGAAAATTTGGATATGAAGCTAAAAAATGAAAACAGACTTCAATAAAATAAAATGCGTTCCACATGAGTACATTTTGAACATGTTGTGATGTTACATCCACATGACCTGACTGATCACGTTGCTACAGTTCGAACAATTAAATTCCATGCGAATGACAAGGAAGAAGAGGAAACTTTGTTTGCTTGCATAACTATTTCTTCCTCATCACTTCTGCTGGTTTACAGCTTGGTCACATTTTCACTGTTTTACTGAAATATTACACCTTTCCCTTTTATCAGATTGGGACACGTGAACTGGTCAACTTGTTTCACTGTCAGAATGAAGGACAACCGGTGACCAATGCCGTTTCGCTCCAGGTCTAAGCCAACAGATAGAAGTTCTTAGAATTACTGGGAGTCTAATGTATCACTTATAGAACTTTAGTGTGTCCCTTTTTACACTGCTACCTAGCAGGCAGCCAGTGCAAAAAAAAAAAGAGTTCAAACCCTAAAGATGGGTAATCAGACAGTACTGCTGAGTACTTCAGAAATATCCTCTCAGTCCTTCTTTAGTACTCTATTCTATAGTACAACTATACAGATAAAAAGTATTGATAACATCAATAAACAACTAACGACTAACATAACTGTTAAAATGTTTAACTATTCTGACCATAATCCTCTTAAAAATACTCCAACACAACACCTTTATAAATTAAAAAGATATATTTTATGTAACTTATTCTGCTATTGTGCTGTAAGTTTTTTGTAACCCAAACATTATTTGCAGATTATCTTAAATATCAGATTTTAGTTGAATTAGGTGGGACTGTATAAACTCTTGTTTTTCTTTTTTTTTAAAATACCATATCAGAGTAGGAATTAAAAATCCTAGTTTCACCTTACAGTTAACTCATGAATGTGTTAAAACTACAAGTACTTACCGTATGGTTCAAAAATGTATTCTGTACTTCTTCGATGTTGAAGACCCTTTTCATATATTTCTCCTCATAGTTAATCCACTGTCCTCCAGGAACCACTGCAAACACCTGACCTTTCATCCACATCTGCTTAAGGTCAAATTTTCATCTTGACCTCGACACTTCGGTCCAGAAACCCCCTCTAGTTGGAACTGAATGTTGGCTGGATTTCCTAGAAGTTTGTGTTGACCTTTGGAGCAAGACTTTCTTCACGTTTTCTTGTTGCAAATAAATATTCAATGTTTTTATGTAAGAAATAACAAAACAGAAAAGAAAATGTAAGGCTCACCGTAAAAATATTCTGAGGGAGATAAACTGATTTATTCTAATGTTATGACAATGTTTTAATCTTTATATTGCCAAGTTATTGTCTTTCTGTTATTAATCATCATGTTACCAATATGGGTGTTTAAAGCTTACAAGCATTGCTTTCCACTGAAACCAATAGCCTTTCCAGAACCAACACAAGCACATATAAACTAAAACACCAATTAGGGGCCCCAGCCAAACAGCCAACTTTTTGGATTCATTTTAAATTATGAAAAAAAAATAATTCCTGAAAAAACAATTTCTTCTTACTTAGGAACATAAAAAAGCTGTAACCATACAGAGAAAAGCACTTACAATTTAATCTCACTAGTTTTTGCTGCTTGTGTCTGTGTTGGCAAGAGATTTTATTCACACTGCAACTGCAAACTAATCAGTGTTTGCACAAAAATGCTGTCTTCTGATACAACCGCAGGAGTAAAAAGGAAGACAGAGAACCCAAATAATCTTGTCACCACAGGTGAATTGGCCCCTCATTTATTTCACTTAATGAAAAGTATGTTTAATGCCTGCATCAAGGTTGTTATTTTCAAATATGAATATGACGTATATGAATATGCAAATAACGTCCCTGGTGTAGTTTATACAACTTTAACAAAGGATATTTGATGAACTGGCCGACAAATATAGGTTTGGTGAGGATACCCTAGTAGTGCACCTGTCTTAGTGCCAATGCTCTGACATCTGCAGTTCAGTTGGATTTTCTCTTACTCATTTCTTCACACTTAACGCGGCTTCCTAATGTAAGTACCTTTAACACATCAGTGTTACGCAGCTATAAGGTTTCGAAAGAGGAAGAACTGCGACAAATCATGTGACATTTTCTGCATAAAAAACAACCAGGAAAATACAGTGTGCGGAAGTTCAGCACAGAAACAGCGATGAATCCGTCTCAGAAAGGTCAGTAAATTCTGATTTTACCTGCTTAAATGTTAATATCAGGTCATTTCTGGTACGGGATCCGTCTATAACCTGCTGTGAAGAGCGCCTTTTTTAAGTTTCGATTTTCGGTGTTTTTCCATAAGCTTCTTTTGTGTTCAGGTGCGTTACAAGGTCGCTTTAACGTTAGGTGCGGTGCGGCCGGTAGACAACTAGACTTTATAAGAGACCTACATTTAGTTCGTAGTTCTCCACTATTACAACTTCGTGCTTTTATCGTAAACTCTGAAATATTACCTGGGTCCAGGTTTATTGTTCTTGTTATTTTTAAGGATTCAGTTAATAAAGTATTTACTTCCTATTTTCTGGCTTTTAAAAGCATATAGTTCATCTTCCATCAGTTTATGAGGTGAAAGACAAAAGCAAAATAACGCTTCTAATGCGTCTTGACGCAGATGTCTGTTGCTGTGTTTTTCCTGGCATCTCATTAGTTTCACATTTGGTCACAAGATCAGACTGTCCTCGTTCGTGGATATGTTTTTTGTAAATTTAATATTACAAGTTTTAGGAAGTGATACTTGCTGACAGTAAAGATCTTTCATACCGACATATCGTGAAGACAAACGCAAACGCAGAGGAAGCGACTGGAAAATGTGACTGGTTAAAACGATAAAACCAAAAGTGTAATAATGAAACTAAATTACTGATTCAACATCGTACAGGATTGGTAGGAGGAAATAAACTTGGAACAGGGTGCTCCTATGTGTTTAATGCGTTTAATGTCTTTATTACAGTTTAATAATGCCTCAAATAAACATGTTGCTCTGTTATGAATGTAAAAAGAAAAAGTTGGTTTTAAAGATAAATTAGTTAATTGGCCAGATATCGCGTGATCAAACACTAAAAATATATATTTTTTTCAGTTTAAAATTTTGTTATTTTCTGTTTAAGTCAAAACTAATACTTCATCAAAGAATATGCGCATTTTTAGATGTATACTCACTTAATAAAGAGGAAGTACGGTATATGGTATATGTGTCTGGAAAAATGGTTTGTTATAAAAAATTTGCACTGAATGCTATTTTGTTTGTTCGAAACTTTTTGGTAAACAGTCAGTCAGTCATTTTCCATACCGCTTCTTCCATAGTGGAAGCTGGTGCCAATCTCCAGCAGTCTATGGGCGGGAGGTGGGGTACACCCTGGACAAGTCGCCAGTCCATCGCAGCAAACACAAAAACAACCATGCACATACAGTCATTCACACACCTAAAGGCGATTTAGAGAGACCAATTAACAGTCATGTTTTTTTAGTGTGGGAGGAAGCCAGAGTACCCGGTAAGAACCCACGCATGCACGGGGAGAACATTCAAACTCTATGCAGAAAGACCCCCGGCCGAGTGTCGAACACAGGACCTTCTTGCTGCAAGGCACCAGTCCTACCGACTGCTCCACAGGGCTAAATAGTGGAATAATAGCTATACAGTTTTACATCTTTTCTGAATTAAAGCCATTTCCTCTGTCCTTTCTGTGCAAAAGTAAGTGCTATCCAAAACAAACCCAGCTTCACTCATTATGAAAGAGGGTTCAGTCCTAAATATTATGCAAAATATAAATACATTTTATTTTCTGCAGTGGAATGTTTAAATTTTGTTGTACATAAAATAGCAGCATAATAAAGATTTCTATGTGCGGCTATTTTAGTCTGTTAGGTAACAGCTTGACTTATCCAAACCAGAAAGCAAACAGAAAGTGTCAAAAGTTTTCTTTTGTAAACACATCTGCATTTAAAACCACAAGAAGTCATAAAATCTCCATGATTTGTAACCCCAAACATTTAAATTAAAACTTTTTTTTAATTATCTACATATTAAGCAGAAAACTTGACATTAGGAAATGTGCCCTTTAGTTTTACCATTGAGGTCAGCTTGCCATTTTTCTGTAAGCTTTGGTGCCTCACTGTCTGCAGATTTGATTGTATTCTTGTCTTGCACAATAGTTGAAAAAGTACAAAAGATTCTCGAAAACCATTTTCATGCCTCATTGATTATTTTAACTAGAGCTACTATATTTTTAGTTTTAGTTTGCAATTTATTGCCAGATTTGCTCTTTTAAGAGTTTTTGTCGTCGACCTGTACACTAAAAGTTAAATAAAATATGATTTAAATTAAACAGTTTCAGATTATATCCTAGTTTATAATTATTCAACTTTATTCAGATACTAAATGTGAAGACTGGCCTGCAGTTTCACCTTCTGAGTCTTACAATCAGGAACTTTTTAACTGATAAGTGTTATTGCTTATTTACTGCACTGAGGGCACAACAACTACTTTTTAAAACCACTTCCTCCTTCACCTGCCTGAAAAACTGGGTCTGTTCTCCCTCATGCATTATTTGTTCTGTGTGACTGTATGGGTTAAAGAGGTAAAGGCGAGGCAGGATTTAAAATGTTTATCATCTCAAACACAGTGTTACTGAAAAGTTGATTCTTGTATGTGGGTTTTTATACCATAACTGCTCATAATTTTTTGGTCAGACAGGTTCTTTTCTCACTTAGCAAAGGCCACATCTGCCTCATCAAAGGTCAGATGACATCCTGTGATGTCTGTGTGTGTGCAGGCCTGATGTTAGGGAGCCTGCTGCTCGTCTCTTTGTGTGTGGGAGCAGTATTCTCGCTAGACAGCAGGCTGGACAACCACTGGGAGCTGTGGAAGAAGACACACGACAAGAAGTATGACAATGAGGTATGCAATTCAAGATATCTACATTCATGAATGTCATTTTAGACTGGCCCCTCTTTCTGACACCCTACTCACAACAAAACACACATCTGCTCCTCTGACAAAATCCATTCTGCAAAAATTTTATGTTGTGATTCATCAGAAAAATAAAAAAATAAAAATATCTGATAATAATTTACTAACAAGATTCTGTAATCAGTTATAATAATATAATATAATTCAGTCTAGGTTTGTCTAGTCTATATGTTGTGCTTGCCTCAATCTAGGGTGCCAAGAAACCATTAAACTAAATTAATCTGTTTGTGTTTAAACAAAAATAAAGGTTTCATGTGTCACAACTTATGTTTTCAAAAAACTCTCCTTTGTGCTGAATAATCAAAATGAGGAATGGCCAATCTGAATAGTTCACATTTTCAACTTGCGATGATAAAATTTGGTCCAGACATCTTTAAAAAAAAAAAAAAACTCCCTTTAAATTTGCACAGAATCATTAGTCTGCGAATCAGATATCAAGTGCTCATTGCAAGGTTTATCAAAGCGAAATTATAATGATAATACAAAATGACAAATAATACTAAAAATAACCAAAAGACATAACTAAAGATAATAATAATAGTTGTCCAATAGCCATTAACCATTTGTGGAGAGAGCTAGAAATAGAAGGTATGGTTGTTTCAAAGAAAAGAATAATGCACTAAATAACCGTGGCCTCCATGCATGCTCACCTCACAACACTCCACTACTGAAGAAAAGCACGCTGGAGATCTTTTTAAGTTTGCTACAGAACATTTGGACAAGTTGATGAAAGCAGTCTTGTAGGATGAGACCAAAGCGGAACTCTATGAATATCATTGCAGACTCCTTATTATTGACAGAAACCCCTAGAACACCATACCACTAATGAAGTTTGCATAGGGGGAAGCTTCATGGTGTGGGGCTGTTTTTCATCATATGATTCTGGCAGAGTTTATATAATTGAAGGAAAGATGAATGAATATATTTACTGAGTCAGTCTTCATTAAAATTTTGAAGATGAAAGGAAGCAAGAAAGTGATCCCGAACACAAGGCCAAGTTACTCTCAGTTGCCTTAGCACAGGGATGTCAAATTCCAGTCCTCGAGGACTGTCCACAAACGTTTAGATGTGTCCCTGGTCTAACACGCCTGAATCTATGGCTGAATTACCTCCTCAGTATGCAGTCAAGTTCTCCAGAATCCTGCTAATGACCTAATTATTGGATTCAGGTGTGTTGAAGCAGAGGCACATCTAAAAGTAGCAGGACACCGGCCCTCAGGGACTGGAGTTTGACACCTGTGGCTTAGCATAATACATATAGCTGCTAGGTTGACCTTGGTAATCACTCCACTTTCTCCACAATCTGCGGAAAGAAGTGAAGATCAGCGTACATAAAGGAGACTCCCAGAACCATCAAGATTTAAAAACTGTTTGAATAGAAGAATAGCATGGATATGTTCAATACCTATATTTCTCATCATAAATTATTTTTGCCCCATTGCACCCCCTTAAACCCCCTATGGTGCCCCCTCTCCCCTACATGTAGCTGCAAATGTTGAGGAGCTTTCTTTTTTCAATAACTGAAACTGTGGCGTGTCATGTTTTACTCTTTTTGTTTAATCATGCATTTAGGAGGAGAATATGCACCGCAGGGATTTGTGGGAGAAGAACCTGATGCTTATTACTATGCACAACCTGGAGGCTTCAATGGGGTTTCACACCTACGATCTAAGCATGAATTTGATGGGAGACCTGGTGAGATTTATCTCTTCATTGTTTCTTCTACTGATTTAATGTTATTGCTGTTTGGTGTTTAATAAGGCTCCTTAATAGAAAATAAATAGTGAGAAATTACAATCTTGATTGATAATTATAACAAGAAGCAGCATCAGGGACCTGGAAGCAAAGCTTTTTTGAGGACATAAACCATGAAGTTGAGTTAGTGAATTAAAATATGTTGACCTATTATGGACAGGGATAATTGTAGCTTAAAAAGCACGGGTGTTTTTTCTCTTAGCTCAAACCCTTCTGCTTAGATAGTTATATGTCTAAGTATAGCTCCGTTAAAACTGTGATTATGAAGTACTTTCAGTAAATGTGCACAAAAACATATCACAGAATTTTCACCACATGTGAAACCCAAGTAAAAGTCAAACAGGAAACCAAGACCAGCCTTTACCACAAATAGCTTAATAAAAAAAGTAATCTAGTGATGTAACATGTTCTGCATTAGCTTGTTTGTTTGAATGAAATTTAAGCTAGAAAAACAACAGCCAGTCTATGGGCTTCCAGTATATCCAGCAAATATCTGGATAACATTGTTAGCTGATACTGGACATTACATACATATTCCAGCTGTGTTTATTTAATAAAAAACATCCACAGATAACGGTTAATTTTCCAAAATTGTTTACAAACAAAATTCTTCCCAAATGTTGTGCACAAGGCACAGAAAGAAATTATACCATTTTTAGCCCCAAAGGTTTTGTCTTTTTTCCACCATGTCAGTTCAATGTTTTGCAAATATTGTTTTTCTAAGTATAAAATACAATGGAAAACTTTTTTAGTTGATAAGTTATACTATACTGTTGATCAAACATTAAAGAGAAGGAGCACAATTGGATATTTGTTTTCTCGTTATCAATCCAAGATATATGGAGGAAATAGAAAACAATGACTTTGCTTTGACTTAAATGCAGAATCAGAAATTCTGCATTAAGACAATAAGGAACAATAGATGATCAGAAGTTTTTTCAAGCATGGCGTTTTACCTTTCTGTTCTTCTAACATTGGGTTTCCTACGAAGCAGAAGTTTTTTGGCTGTGACTTTTAAGGCATTACCCACTTAATGAGATGAGTTCTGCTTCCAGGTTGACCAAATACTCAACACATACAAAGTGTGCAGTCTATTCTGGTTTGACTTCAGTGAATAACTAAAGCACTTAGGCCACATACTAGAAAATTAACAAGTCATGTTTGCAGTGTTCAACCTGCCTCTCATTAATTTTGTTTAACTTTTTCTTGAGTTTGTCACCTTCTAAACAAAATAATCTTCTCAATATTAAAGAAGGCAAACTAAAGAATTGCATTCACAGACCAACAATAAGTAACAAACTAAGAAACTGAAACAACCTGACTTCAATTGTCCACTCACAGTTATTATGATAACAGAATTGATGCATGGAGACAAATAGATGGATACTAAATTCAGATATTAAAGATTTTTTACAATTAGTATCCTTACACATGTGAATAAAGTATCTTGCAAAGGTATCCATATCTCTTGTACACCTTTTGTCACATTACAACACATCATTCATTGTATTTTATTGGGATTTTATGTGATATAGACCAAGACAAATTTCAAAGGTTTTACAAATAAAAACCTGAAATGTCTGGCATGCTTTTGTATTGACCCAACTTTACGGATTCTTCTAACTACTTCAACCATTTACTTTCAGAAGTTATCTAATGAGTAGTTCACCTAGGTGTAATTTAAACTATGTAAATACAGCTGTGTGTTGGAGAACATTAGTAAACAAGCAGCATCATGAATTCAGTACTGAAACCTATTTCAACATTTTATGTTCTTCTATCTATGAAGGCTTTTATTGGTTTTCTCTAAAAATACCTCTAAATAAAGCAATATAGAAAAACAAAGCCAGATCCTAGTAAGATTAAATAAATGGCTGAAAGATGCTAGAATGTCCCAAAGAACGAGACAAGATAAACTGTAGAAGGGATACCAATTCTCAACTTTGTAACAAACAACACTTATTACAGTTTATATGAACTTATTTTAAAATAAAAGAGAAAATGTGTATTTTAAGGAAATGTTACATGATTAAAATGTCTGACATTATTAACTATTGACATATTAACTACGGAGTAGCAAAATCTAATGAAGTAAAAGAAGGAAAATGTTAGTATTTTTTCCCAACTTTTGTAAAAAAAAATAAAATAAAAAACACTAGAATTCCATTTGATTCCATTAGTAACTTACTGTAGTTGCTGACCCTTTCCAAACTGGTTTTGTTCTTTCTTACAGAGTCAAGAGGAGATCCTGCAGTTTTATACCACACTCACAATTCCTGCTGACCTCGAGAGGGCGCCATCTCTCTTTGTAGGGGCTTCGGGCTCTGGTGTACCAGACACTTTGGATTTGAGACAGAAGGGCTTAGTCACAAGTGTAAAGATGCAGGTAAATTATTTAAACAAAAGGGAAAAAAGATCCATACAAGCACAAAAAAAATCTAACACCCAGTATGACTCTCTTTCTGTAATTTGTTTTAGTTAAGCTAAGTTATAAAAATATTAGCAAAGCCTGGTGTACACTGCAAAATTTTCAAATTGTCAGTTGATTTTTAAAACCTGAGAGACCCCACACATGATGATATAAAAGATATAGCAGGTTTGATCCCACAGCGTGTGGTGTCACAAGGCAAGCAGAACACACCACAAATAGATGTACTCACAAACATTCAGACGTCAGACAGTAAATCTTGCAAACCTTTCGAGAACAAACTTGAGTTCAGAGTAATTCTCCTCCCTGTTTCTGCACCTTGCTTTCGGATTGGCTACATTTCTCATTCAACAGGCTACGTGCTCATTTGTCTTCGGGGAACACCTCACACCGTAGGATATCGGGCCAAGACAATCCAACATGTTGAATATCCTTGATTTGAGGTCGGGGCAGTTCAGAGCAGACTAGATCAATCTTAACACACCACACACAGCAGGAATATATCAGATTATCTTAAGAGCCATCCCGATGATTGGGGCATGTCGGAAGGGGAAGATCGAGTCAAAAATCACCATAAAAATCGTGCCGTGTGAACCAGGCATTAGAGGTGCAGCATATTTCTGTCCACTTTGTCATTGTGTAGGTTCTCTTTTGCCTACATACTTCCTGCTCTGTGTAGTTTTAGAATTTGTGACTTTGTCAGAGTTTTTTTTTTGTGAGTCTAGAGGTGGTATGGAATCGCACCTGACTTTAACACTCAACCTTTTTTTAATTCCAGGGTGCCTGTGGCTCCTGCTGGGCCTTCAGTGCTGCAGGAGCCCTGGAGGGTCAATTGGCCAAGAAAACAGGAAAGCTATTGGACCTCAGCCCTCAGAATCTTGTGGACTGTTCGACTAAATATGGCAACCATGGCTGCAATGGAGGCTTCATGTCTCGGGCTTTCCGATATGTAATTGATAACCAGGGTATTGATTCTGAAAGTTCATATCCATATGCAGGACGGGTGAGTGATTTAAAATATCAAAAGAAAGGTCATAACATGTCTTTTTTGTTTTTTCAGATTTCTTAGATATACTTTTGATAATTGTTAACACAAAACTTGAATGAACCGTCATCCAAAGTACAAATGAGAAATACAAAAACTAAGTTTGCTGGTCACAGTTTCAATTGAGATCCATAGAGTGCATCGCTCCTGAATAAAAAAATGCTCAAAGATTAGTACGGTACAAACTAATATATTATATGTGTGAAAGATACAGTCAATTTTTGTACATTTTTACAATTTAGAAACCAAATAAGGATATAGACTTATTTTTATATTTGTGTTTACCGAAAAAAATTGTATGTCAGCATCATGAAGACCACAGAACACACCAGACAGATCATAAACCGGTTAAAAAATAATATTTAAAACTTTGAAAGTCTCACAGAGCAATGCTAAATACATCATTCAAAATTGGAAAAAATAAGGCTTAAATACAAACCTACCAAGACATGAAAATTAACCTAAAGTAAAAGGCAGGAAGGAAAGCATTAATTAGAGAAGCAGTCAAGAAAATACATCCACAGCTGTGGTGGCCGAAGCTGATGGTAGGACAAATACAGTGAATAAATGTGGTCTTTATGGAAGAGTGGCAAGAAAAATTAAAGCCATGAGAAGTCCGATTGGATTGCTTGTTTTGAAGTCTTGCCACAGAAGTCTTGCCACACATTTGAATTGGATTTTGGACTGAACGTTGACTGGACAATTCTAACACCTAGATATTCTTTAAACTAACCCTTTCCATTATTGCTCTGGCTGTATGTTCAGGGCTGTTCTGTCCTGTTGGAAAGTAACCCTCCACCCCAGTTTCAAATCTTTTGCCCCGTACCTTCATCTTTCCAGTAGTTTGATTAACTTCGCTCCCTGTGTGGAAGAAAAGCATCCCCACAGTATGAAACTGACACCACTATGTGTTACTGGGTGGATGGTGTGTTCAGGGTAATGTAATGTGCCACATTTCTGCCACACAGTTTTTTGCTTGTAGGCCAAAATGTTCATTTCCCCACCTTCTTCTTTCACCTACAAGACTTGTAAAAAAGTGGAAACACAACCTCATGCTTTTTTTTAACAATAGGTTTATTCTTACTACTCTTCAGGACAGATTTGTGGAGTATGCAACTAATAGTTGTGCAGTTTGCAGATTGAACCACCTGTGAAGTGGATTTCTGTTGTTCCTCCACTTACAATAATTATCTTGACTGCTACTCTGATTGATGCTGTTCTTGCCCTGTCTTGGTAGGTTTGAATTTTGCCATTTTTGGATGATGGTAAAATGATCAACCATTGGAAAATATCATGAAAAGTCCAAAAATGAAATTGACTTTCATGTTGATAATGCATGTACATGTATCACTGGACATGATTCTAAGTTAGTATGTTCCCCAACAACATTTTGTTTTCTAAGAAAAAGCGTTTATGAATCCAATGCATAAGCGCTGAGACTGCAGTGTGGGTGTATATATGAACAGCAGGACTAAGTTAAGCCATTCCCCCTAAGCTGTAGACAGCAATGTTTTTCACTTGCCTGTGGTCTGCTGTAAATGTCGCTTTGGAGCAAACATAAACTAATCGCAGCAGACAACATGTTTGTCCTCTGGGCTTTGGTTGGTTCGCTGTTGCTTGTGTGGAGTAGGTAATCAGTTCTGATCCGCCTTGGCTAAGGTCTCAAAAATAAATCCAAACTTTGCAATGTACATTTCTCTAATATGCTATAAAATTGATTGAACTTTGGATTCTAAGCAGAATTTACTGAATTTATTGTTCTCATATGTTTTCTGAACTTTGACCATTAAACTTCTTTGAGGCTTTGGTACATTTAGGTCAATGGTCCATCTTAGAAGCCAATAGAAAACCTTTTGTCTGTCTAAAGATTCTAAGTTCTTAATCTACTTGATTTGTTCCTACTCAAAAAATGGTTAGAATTTAGCTTTTAATGAGTTACCAAATCAGATGTTGCCTATGCAATCAAATTGTATTAAATTCTCCTAATTTGTCTTTATGATGTGTATTTCCAAATTATTGTGCCATTGCACAAGAACCATTTAAGAAAGTACTTTAATGTTTTTGTGTTAATGTTCAGTTCTTCTGTAATATCACCAGGTGTTTGATACAGTATAATTTAACTGTTATCTTTTATCTTAGGACCAACCATGTCAGTACAACCCTGCAACCCGAGCAGCCAACTGCTCCCAATATGACTTTCTGCCCCAGGGCGACGAACAGGCTCTGAAGGAGGGAATTGCAAATATCGGTCCCATTGCAGTGGCAATTGATGCCAGGCGACCCAGATTTGCTTTCTACAGAAGTGGTGCGTTAGATGTCAATGGATGATCAGGCTATGTAAAATCTTGTTTACAGATAAAACACTTGTTTTCATTACTTCCAGTAAAAACCCAAGTTATATGAGTTTATAATGACCAGAAAGAATAAGTGACAGAGATGTGTAATTGTTATGTTAATTTTTTTTAGGAGTTTACGATGACCCAACCTGCACCCAGGACGTAAACCATGCTGTCTTGGCTGTGGGCTACGGCACACTGAATGGACAAGATTATTGGCTGGTAAAGAATAGGTGAGAAGACATCATGACTGCTTTACAGTGTTGTGCCAGTACACCTTTAAAAAGAACTGGTTAAAATTAATTTAGTTCATCACCTAAACATTTGAGCTAGTTTACATCTTCACCATAAACCTGTTCTTGATTTTTTTGTCTGATATAAAGTTTACCTATAAGTAGATCATGACATTCACCTTCTAGCATGCTGATTTAGTAATTTTCATTTGTTCAATTCTCTTATGTTCTCTCATTGTGGTTGAGTTCTTAAAATAGTTGTTCTCATTCACATTGTGCTCTTTCTTGTGAAAGCAATATGAGAATGACATTTTCACTGAAAGTGGTACAATATTAGCCGCTACTTTTAAATAGCTACTAGGTTGCTATTTCTCTTTAATAATTTTTTGATTAAGTACATCAGCTGACAAAATTGTCACTAACGTATCTCTGTGTAACAATTTTAGCTATTTATCTGAACAATGGTCTGAGAGGAAAGTTGGAAGTGACAATGCATTAAGCTGCAATTTCATTTGTCTGTCACGCACATACCCAACTAGAGACTCCCACGCGCTATCACCAAAATCGGGGTGCAAAAAATTGGGGTTTTCTTCTTTTTTTTAGCCTTTATTTAACCAGATTAATCCCACTGATAGAAAAAATATCTGATTTACAAGAGAAACATGCACAAAAAGCCAGCAGCACAGCTCCAGAATAAACTACAGGGCATGAGTATTTAGTTTATGTTGTAGTAGTCCCTTCTACACTATTGAGAGTGCAAAGTCTGGTCGCCACAATGTTTTTTGACATGTTGAAAAATTCACAGCTTCAGTACTGTAGCTGTCACACACCTTGTAAACTGCACAGATACACCACTGCAACTGGAGCGGTGTATCTGTGACTCGGATGTAACAGCGATGCCATCATAGGGGGCAGTGGAAAGGCCATACATCAACAGAATCAGATCCCCACAAGGACTCTATATTACAGCTGAACCAAACCAGTGCCCACACACAGACAGCAGTCACCTAGCTCTCACCTTGGAGGGGGAATGTATTTTGGGCATAAAATTCCAATAATTTTAAATGTCTGATTACCTCTTTGCATCTTTACTGCTGAACAGAATACTGCACTTACTACAAGCTTGTCAAGTAAAAAACGGCATAATTCATAATTAATACCACACATGAACATGTTAATGCACAACACTACAGCCTAGATACAGTTTAACCCATCTAAAAGCTAAACTAATAATATTGGTAATAACAATAATAGTAATACTAAAATACCAACTAAATTAATGCATTTGCCTCATTCATCATCTCCTAGGTTGGTTGGTGTTTGCCTTCTTTCAGAAGTGAACCATAAAGTAAGGTGAAACAAGGAGGTCAGGGCTACAGAAAAATAAAATTAATAAGCAAAGGCCACTTCTTAGGACTTTGGCTGTTTTATCGAGATGGGATTTGTGAAAGTAATAAAATATCAAAATCTTCTGTTCCTTTTCAGAAATATTTTTTTGGTGAGGTGTTTTAAAGTTATTTACATGTAAAACAGAGATTATTCTGAATGGCTACTCAATTTCACATTAAAAAGAAAATGTTGCATGTTCATCCCTCAGCAAACATAGGCGTTATCAACCCCATTCAAGTAGGAACTGAGAATTATAGAATTTCTGAGAATTGTTTTTTATAACTATGGATATCAAGGTTTTTTTGTGTAAACACACTTATTCTTCTATAGGTATTTTGTTTTAAATATGAATGTTTTATCACACAGCACAAATAAGAAATATTTTATCACTAAGCAAATATTTTAGATGACTTCTTTACACTATATTGGCTATTTCTGGTATTCTTTACCAGACTACTTTTTGCCATGATGAAGAGTCTAAAATCAAAATGTGTTAACATTTCATACGTCCATAGAAATCTTCTCCAATACCTATCTGAACTGTTCGCGGCCTAGAAAGTTGATATTTTGTTAAAGATTTCCATGCATAACATTAACATCTGCTGATTACTCTGTATTACATGTATCTTCCTCTACTTTTAATTTAGTACTTGTGCACAGTAAAAAAAAAATAAAAATAAACTACATAGAATTTCATCAATCTAAAAGTAATACAAAATACAATGCGATGGTTAGATAAAAAAAAAACCTTGCTCTCACCATAGCTAGATCACATTTACATTAAAAAGCAAAAAGATTTACAGAATAAACAAAGAGACCATATCTAACAAAGAATAACCTGACTCAATTTAAAATAAAATCTAAATAGAAGTAGTTATAGATAAATGTGTATATATTATTGCATGCAAACAACTACTCAGAAATAATTTGTGGAAGTTAGGTCTATTTTTACACGACTTAACTGTGTTTT